>JAQBSW010004462.1:0-69066 GCA_029291075.1 Eudiplozoon nipponicum | reverse complement strand
AGGAAAAAGAACGGTCTTATAAGTTAATCGAATTTGTACAATTATCGATTATATAAAGGGTTATAGATTCATCATTGAAATAGGAAAAATCAAGGTATAATTCGAGTTTAGCATTATGCAAAAAATAATCATGACTATCAATTGATTATATGTATTGCTGACTAACATGATGATATACTGCATAAAAATTCAATGTTAATAATTCAGAACATGAAGATAAAAATCTAAAGAAGGTATGTTGCTAATTACAATTATCTTTGTCTTTGATTCAACCACGAGAAAGTATTATCATAATCAAAATTAAAATGATCAGCAGGATTGTAGAAAGGCTGTAAAACTTGAGGTGAAACACGACGCCCTAGGAAATACACAGATTTATTTGCAATTTGCGATTTGTCACAGTTAATCATGAGTCTGTGATCTGATAATTGCGATGGGATATTTATTAGATGTTTGGAATAAGAGTCTAAGTCTGGCACACTTGAGACCAAAAGACATCTAAGGTATTCAAAAAGGCCGAAAGAAGTGATGAAAGCAGTTCTTTCTATATCTCATGGCGCTACCGGAATGTGGTGGTAGGTTTGTCTGGCGTCAATAACTGAAAGATTTTCCAATAAATTTACTTATATTGGGAATGGGGAGAACATCGAATTTGGTCACAGAATTGAGCTTGCGATAATCTCCAAGGATCTGTATGCTCCGTTCGATTTAGAGACGAAGTGTAATGGTGATGCTCATTGTTTTTTTATTGTCTGATAATGCTCTTTTACAATAGTCTTTTAATTTAGTTTTGTGTAGCAGTCTCTTTTAAGTGCGATAAATTGATATGCTATTTTGATGTGGCGCATTGTGATGGAGACATGTAGCTCTGAGTTTCTGAGATTAAATAACGAATTCTTTTATTAAAGAGGGAACGTGTACAGACTTGATAAACACCGCTGCTGATAGTAAAGATGTGTGTTAATTTATTGTAGACCTTAACGTAGAGCGCGTTTATAATAACTTCAAATTTGGTGGGAACACCAATTTTCATATGTATATCGAATTGAGCATTGCGATTGACTAAGTATAATTTGCACTTCCTCAGCCCATGTTTGAATACGACTTAATTTGTCGGCTATTAAATGGTTGATAATTCATTTATAGTTTCGTTAAGTTTTAGTTTCTTCGGATTTGTATCACGAACAATTTGGAACGAGCATTAGCTATTAAATGATTCGAGCAATTCTTCTACCTAATTGGCATTTCTGGTCAAATAGATTTCCAGATTTAAATACTGTTTGTTGCGTATAACTAATATTTTTTCAATTATTTATTAGGCTTTGCTAACCTAGTAACAAATTAGTCCAGTTGTGACCAGAAGGATAAACCAAAGACAGCATGAACAGAAAGTATAATCTCATGCACATTCGTTTCGTGCTTACTGGCGTCTCATTAGTAGGAGCCGGTATTACGCCCTTTAACCACTATATATTTAGATGAGGAATGATGAGTCGCCAAGAAGCACGAAACGAATGAGCATGAGATTACACCTTTCGTTCATTCTGTCTTTGGTTTATCCCTCTGGTCACAACTGAACTAATTTGTTACTAGTTTCGCAACACCTAATACATACTTGAATATATTTGTTCTTCGCAACAAACAATATTTAACTGTTAAATATTAAATTGAATGATTTACGCTTACCGCGAAATGTGGTAACTGCTATCGATCAATTTCAGTGAACTACAGCATACATTGATATCCATCATGTTGGTACCATGTGCCGACTCGGAAACCATAGTGTAAGTACCATGTACCTTATCGGTACCATAATGTTGGTATCGGTTACTAACGCAATAGCCATAGTGTTAGTATCCTTTACAGACTCGGTATATATATATATATATATATATATATATATAGAGAGAGAGAGAGAGAGAGAGAGAGACAGTGTACCGTCTTACTATCCCACATTCCTCACCCAAATATATAGTGGGTAAAAGGCGTAATACCGGCTCCTACTGACGAGTCGCCAGTAAGCACGAAACTAATGTGCACGAGATTATACTTTGTGTTCATGCTGTCTTTGGTTTATCCTTCTGGTCACAGCTGAACTAAGGTTTCGAAATTGACGTTTAGACTGCGCATAATTTGACTTTTTCTAACAATACATTTGTTATTATAAGCAGTGCTAGCTAAACTTTGCTGCCCAGTATCAAGTATCTCCATAGATTTTACTGAGACCCTGTGATTATATCTGCCGGAGCCGACCATCTCGTACACAATAGTAACTGCGTTGTACATAATGGAACTCATGTTCATTTAAAAAAACTAGTTTTTCTATCAAATACAGTTAACTTGGTTTTTATAAAATCTTCATATTTTTTTCAGAAAGAAGTTTGTTTGAATTCGCTTAAATCGATTTCAGGTTTAATCTTAATTAATTTTCCGTAAAATATAGTGCAAAGCTACAACGTATAAGTGCATTATCACAATCGGCATGTGTTCTTAAACAAACGACCACACCACCCACACCGAATTGCTACATAAACCATTTTGAAATATGTACTACTTATGCTCCACTCAGAAATCAACGTGACTTGAACAATTTCTAATAATGAAAAAACCAGCCAACTGGATAAATTCCATTTGGTGCCTAATGCAATGTTACGTTTATAGCTGACATTATAAATAATGAAGAAATTGTCATTAGAATTTAAATCAGTATAATTTCCCCAAGTGGCATGGTGTGTGATATGTAGTGATAAATCAGAGGTGGTTAGATAGAACTTCAGGTTTTAAGAGATTCCAATTAGTTTCTGTATGGAGAAAAGGCTAATCAGAAATTATAAAACTGTATGTGACCATAATTGCGTATAGTATGCGGAAGTGTAGCGCTGTGGATAAAGTCACAGACTTTGAAGAAATTTTGCGCAAGTTTCGATCCCAGCGGCGACAAATTCCGGACAGTTCTCATCGTTGCAATAGATGAATTTCCTTTGATATCTTATGTAATTTTTTGTTTATACAGACAATACAACATAGCGCCCAAAATCCTTGTATAAGATATATAACAGTTAGATGTTGATTGTTGCGGAGAAATAATATATATGCAATTATATATTAGGAGTTGCGCAACTTGTAACAAATTAGTTCAATTATGACCAGAAGGATAAACCAAAGACAGCATGATCGAAAAATATTATCTTTTGCACATTTGTTTCGTGCTTACTGGCGACTCATCATTTTGAGCCGGTATTACGCCCATTAACCACTAAATATTTTGGTGAGGAATGTGGGAAAATATGACGGTACAATCTCCTAGACGTATGTGTAACCGAAAGAGTATTTATGAATATTTTAGATTAATTTGAAAAATTTTTATGGATGGGACGAATGAAAATGTGTACGGTTTCAGCTTAAACATGTTTAAATTTTAAATTTCGCGCGTCGATATATATTCATGGTATTCTTATAGGTCTTATTTCTTAAAATGTGGTGCCTATTTACCTACACAAATTTTAATGAAAATTGAATAAATTCATAATACAACTTTTCCTAAAATAAACATAAAATTCCAAATAATTCAAAGTTGTTTAATTCAAGTGGAGATTATTTTTATCTTATCTTAAAGTATTACAAAATACAAAAAATTATTCTCTCATTTAGGCAGGCTGTCCTAATTTAAGATATGGAAATTTTCACCAGCTGTAACTTTCTGTATGACGATTATACGTTTAGTATTATAATCAAAACAAAAGTAAATTCGCATGATTATCTAGTGCTGCTAAGCTCTTACAATAATAGAGATGTCCCTTTGTTTGAAATTCCATAGAGCTCTTATTTGTAGGATTTTTTCTCGACATTCTGGATTAAAGTTTAAGTAGCATTGCAGTTATCTGTCTTCTTTTTGTGCATACTGATTTATCGGACATTCATAATTATCGCTGACTAAATTTTAAATGGATACTTTGATTTTGACTTTCTTCTTGGCATATATTTTTACATTTTGTATGCAAATGAGCGATATTTATGAACTTGCTTCTTCGTAACATTTTGCTGTCACTTAAACACGTAGCAGAAAATGTTTCATATTACACGCATATAAACTAGCTATCATTAAGTTTTTCATTATTTATTATGTCTTATTTGTTATACATATTCATGCACTAACTAACATTTTTGTATTAACCCTCACCTTTTTAACATTACAATAATTATAGTCATCAAAATTTATCGTGTTTATCTTTGTCTACATTAAAGTAATAATACTCTATTCATGAAATATACGCGTTTTATTCACACATTGCGTTGTCGTATATCGGATATATTCTTAGCAAAAAAATTATTATATTTCATTAAAAAGATAGAACTTGATATAGATTATAAGCAATAACTTCATAATTAATCCATGTTTTTATCATAATACAATTTAATGCAAACTCAGGATATTTCCAAATTTTATGTAACTTTGAACCTATTATTTTACTTGAGACATTTTTACGGATAAATGGAAAGAAATGAAAAAAATTATGCATCGAAATAGTCCTATCTACTTAAGAAATAATAATCAATGGAACTTCTTATTATATCGGTTTTAATTGTCATTTTAGTTGTAATTATAAATTTTGAAATTAACGGAATCCATTTAGTAATTTATTTAATTTTGTTAATAATGATTGATTGATGCGAAAGGAAAATTAAATGAAAACTAAATATACAAGCACAATGTTATTTTAGACGTTAATGAATGTAATGAAGAAAGGGAAATGGATGATAAATCTGGATATAGACATTTTCAAGTGTGAATTCATGTCATTTATATATAACTGACCGCAAATTTAGATGATGAAATTTTCTTGACGAAGTTTTATTTCGCTTAAAATTGGAATAAATTAATGAAATATAATAGTACCAAATACATGTTAACAATGCTTGATTACGAAAGAGTTTTTAATTTTTTAATGAAAGATAACATGTCTCAGCCCATTTTTTATTGGTTATCAGCTGCAAATAAATTTTAAATATTGGCCAATTTAATATATTCATAGCATATTAAATCATTTATACTCATATGCATTTTTCTATAGAAAATTGACCGAGTGTATTATAGGTAAATTTTTATCACCTTGATGTGAATATGTTGAAATATAAACTTAAATATCAGAATAACATTCAGAGGTTTAGGTGAGCATAGTTTCAGTTTAAGATGGAAATTATTCATCTGACTTGCATTAGTATGCGTAAATATCTTTAATTCGAATGTGGTTGAAATCAAATACATGTGATTATACAACTAATACGTACTCTAAAAATATTTTATATAATGACTTATGAAGCCAAACACTGCATTAGATAAGCAATGTAACGCACCTAGCAAAGCAATTTTTGTCCAGGTACCGCGGTAATCATTATTACCATAAATTCTAAAATCCAGTATGTGAATCCTTGTGCATTAAATTATGGGCAAATCAATTAACTTATAAATCCGCACGAATAGCTTACAGAAAGCATTTCCACTTCCTAATGGTAGACACTGTTTTGTTTTACTTTCCACTTAAATATCCAACAATCCAGCGCAGTTGTGACGTTCAATGGCAGGCACCATGCCAAATGAAATGGTTTTATCCATTCAAAATACAACGGCAAGATTTGATTTGTTCACACAAATAGTCGGCCTATAAACCTTGAGCAATTTTAAGGTAGAAGCAATGACTTGTACTTTTTAATTTAAATACTAAATTTTAATTCTTTAGTCTTTTTACAGGTGTCATGACGCATGTCTCATAATAAGAAATTGTATTTGACCAAACAGAACTGCAGAGTGTGGTCCGCTAAGAACAATAAATTACTGAAGCTGAGATTTAAGCATAACAAACAATGCTATGGATTGGACTGTCCATGAAGGTTCCAATATTTGAATTGTCCCAACCTTTATCCTATCTTTATCTACGAAGAATCAGTCAAGAAGGAAACTTTTCTTGGACCTTCACTCCGTGTTTAGTCAATGCCAACATTAAATTTATAATGAAACCATACATTATATAATTTGCATATATATATATATATATATATATATATATATATATATATATATATATATATATATATATATAATATTTGCTGTTCAATAGTTAAGTTTAATGGTGCTCATAATGTTAAATTATGCAAATTCTTCAATTTTTAATTATGCCATTGTTCTCGAACAGTCTTTATCGTCTATTTAAATTTATTAAATTAATGGTATTTTATTGTAATATTTGCAGAAATCATTTAAGTATTCAAGGTTAATTTTGTGCTGACATTTGAGTGTACACTGTTATGCAACTCGGTGAGGCTTTCACATATTTTCACTTCGCAACGAATCGACGCGTAAATTAATGTTACTCTTTTAATTGATAGACTAAATATTCATTTGGCTGCCGTTTTTGTAGGCTATGGCATGTAAGAATGTTTTTTTCTCCACCTGTTGTCTTTTATGTCTAAATGATTATGCGTTGCATTGGACCACGCTACCATTAACTAAGTTTGCGAAGGTCAAATACTTAATACCTCTTCCAGTTATGGAGTATGCGCTAATTGTAATGCCAATAATATTGTTTGCGCTACTGTTTCACCTATATTGTTTTGTCGTTACGATTGAATAGAGTGGCATGCTGGCAAAAACGTTAATTTTTTTCGTTTGCTTATTGTTGGACGTAAAAATGGCTTTAACATAAGTAAATTAAAGTTTCCGGTGTTTTTTTCTGCAGAAATATTTATATAGTTAAATTTTCTTTGTGCGTTTTTTTAAACAAATGCGCACCAAATAGCTGATTTTACCAAAAGTCCTAAGCATTTTTTAGCTATTTTTGCGTTTAGTGTTAGACAAATCTGTTTATTAGCATCTTTTTCATGCGTCCAATGTACATGATACTGCGTATACATTTACGTTTCTAAACCTGAAAGGATATCGCGTGAGTTAGCTGTTGAGCTACGAAATCAAACTCCGAGAGTCTTTGGTAGTTTATGTTGACATTAACTTCTACATCAGTGACATTTGCCATTGTAGTTCGAATTGTACGTCCTGCAATTTTTAACAATATCTGATCGCTGGCAAATAGAAGACGTTCTTATGGAATTCTCTGAATTACGATTTGGGGCGTTATCCATAGTTCACTTCTATAAACCGCTTTGAGTAGACTTTTTGTAGGAACAAAATTACTTAGGGACCTTATTTCTCATTTAATTAAGTGTTCAGAGCGTGTATTTCGTGCTTGTTATTCTCTTTTTCCATGAACTTTCTGATGTATGATTTTGCCTGAATGTTGTTGTCGCAAGTGAATATTTACGGTGAACGCAAATTGCATGTATGTTGCCAATTTCAAGTCGCCATCACCATGTCCAAGTTTGCGCGAACGGGACTCGAGCAGGGATACATTTGCTCTTGAGTCTGAAATAATTCATTGCGCTACCTGTGCCGCATATTACACACACTTTGATTTATTTTACGAATTTTTGTTTTACTTAGCGTTTTATTCAGTTGAAATCCAACTATCCAACCCCGATCTCTCATCATGACATATACACTAAGACACGTAGTGAAGTTAAACTGATATTAAAGCCAATGTCAGGATTTAAACTGAATACTTAATCAGTATAGATTAATCATTGCATCAAGTAACAATAGGAAACTATTCTACTAATGTCTAGAATTTACGACGGACAAGACTCGAATCGGGTTACATTTGCCTTGGTGTTCTGGACTCTATACAATACGACATTCGTCCCGCATACCACACGCAATTTCAAATATTATGTAAGCTTCTGCGCCTTGTTAGTCTTTCCTTCGTGCGAAACAATTTAGTAATTTCTTAGGACACGTAGTGCAATTTAGCCGCTCCCGATCTTCCATTACTCAATAGACAACATTTCTTCTCTTCGAAGGGACACATTTCTTACTTATTCGGTTTTATCAGGATAATACTGATTTGTTGGGAATGGAACTTGAACTCTGAAACATTTTATTCATAGAATTTTCATTTATCTCCAACGCGAAGTGAATGCAGTCTCCAGTTTAACTCAAACTTAAAGATCTTTTAAGGTATTTCAATCTGGTTAGTCCTGGTGTATGCCGCTTTGATTTAATTTTATTTTTCAATTCCCGATCTGTCAATATAAGACAAGCACCATGGCACCTGACAAATTGATATTGAATAGTATTGTTATGTTAAATGTATTTTGTTGATTAAAACAAAATAATAGAATAGATAATAAATGCAATTGAAAAAATAGGAATAGTACCGTCCATAATAACGATATTATTTCGATTCAGACAATTGTGATCCAATTTATTAATTATTATTACGAACTCATTTTATGTTAAGTTGATAACAACGAAATTTCTTCAAAAAAATCTCGCTATATGTAACTTTTCAATATTACTCCTTTACATTTCATGACGTCTTCTTAAAAGGACATGTCTTAAATTGCTAGAGGAATATTTACATGGCTAGCAACACTAAAGTAAATCCACATAAAGGAAAGACTGTCCATAGAAGATATATTGTTATTAGATAAATATAGAATTCGACGTGCAGATTTGGCGCTACAATGGTTGTGTTCAAATAATGCACCAATTGTCAATAACTTAAACCTCAGACATGACGAATACGGCAGTTACTAATTAGTGCTCAATAGCAGCAAAATTGGTCTATTTTATGATTTTCAGTTTCTGTCTTATGAAGTTTAATTTATACCTACGACATATACAGTAATTAGCCGATTGCGTCACAATGACGAGTGAGGCAGCCGGATAAAACGTCATTTGTAATAAAATGTATGAATCGCATGATCAAAACAGGTGGCAACACGATGCGATTTATTTTGAAACCTACGAAGCTTAATAATCATGATGACTATGTTAGCATAAAACAGTTTTTCGAAATAGTGATTGAAAATTGTTGGCCATGATAATAATAATAATGATACGACCTTTACACCAATAATTCAAACGCTATTTATTTTCGGTAGCTTAATTAATTAATAAGATAATTTCATGTCAATTTGATGAAAGCCGGTGTAGCGCGTGCAGACACGTTTTGTGCCACTTTTGCATCTGACGCCAACAACGATAATAAGTTAAACGTTTCGTTGCCATGACAATGGCAAAAAACAACAATAATGATAAATAGTTTTTTAAGAAATCATGTAAATAAAAGTCAAAGCTATTGTTAAGGATCTCGAAATGAGCACAAATACATAGTTGAATTGAGCATGTTCAGACTGACGAAACGTTACAATTTTAAAACCATAAAATTGCATTTTAACATTTATATTAATTAATGAAAAAAAGGTTTTTGTAGACTGTTGGCAAAAGTAAATACAGAATTTTCTGTCAAATTTCATATTGGTGAAGAATTTGCTGATTGGAATGACGGCCGGGGTATAAATAATACTGTTTTTACATTGAAAAGTATAAAACATGGAGTTTAGAATAACTTTCAAAGACATTGCATAATCAGCGTGTCTAAACTCGAGGATCGATTGCTCAATTGATATTGTGGCTGACTCTGCAGTTTGCCTTTTCCAAAGTTCTACAGTTCTTTCCTAAAGCTATTTTTACCGTCTTTTTCACTATCCTACATTTTTTAGAAATTATCTGTATTTTTACTTATTGATTACTACTTCACACCAATCTCCAATTACTTCAAAAGTTACTTTTAAAATGTAATTTAAGTTTAAAACTTGAAAATGTAACCCATTCACTTATTGTAATTAAATTATTTTCCTCGCCCTTGCCTGATAATTCTTTTTTATCATTAACTCATTTCTCTTTAATTTATCAATATATTAAATTGTTCTTCAGTACTCGTTATTTATTATTTACCTGTTTTTACTATTTACGTTTTAATAGACGTAGACATGAAAAAACTGATTTTTTTCATGAATACGTCTTAATTTATGTGCAAATATTTTATGAATTATTGATCGCCCAGGTGATCATTTAGCTTTAGACATAATATAGATAAAATTTCTTTTGAATTGCAGAGGTAAAATGGATTTTTTCTGCTTTTATAATAGCCATTTTACACGGTTTAATAGAGGTTTCCTGTTGAACTTTGTTCTATATGTTTATAAGCACGTACTTAATCTATTTAACTCTTTAATTAATTATCTGAGTGGCGCAAAAACAAAATGGCGTAGAAATTATTTCTTTATGCTTCTTATGTTGAACGCTAAATTATACCTATTTTTTGAGAACACGGTTTTTTTAGAACAATTTATTTTAAAAATATATGGTAGAGCTTTATAAATTGATCCTTTTTTTTATTTTCACCTCCAAATAATATTAATAAAGCCACTAAATGTTTCACTTTACTTCCTGATCGAGTTTTTGGCAGCCGTTCTAGCAAGATTTATTCAAATATACCAATTTTGACTTAAAATCCTCATCAGACAAACGATTTAATAACAAATTCGGAATTAGCTTAAGCAATTATCGATAATATAGCGAAGAGACTAAAAATAAACTGGTCAGTCAAAGACAACAGGTAAGAAGAAGATATGGAAACTAAATGTTTGAAAATGTATTATATTTTAAAGTATGCTGCACCAGACAATCAATCCGAAGAATTCATAAGGGATAAATTTAAATATGAAAGACTTTTGAATTCCTGACCAATCTAAAAGTCGGTTTGTGACTGGTGAATGTAGCAAAATTTAAACTGAAGCCCTATCACTTAGAAGAAACGTTTTTCAGTAGCCATGACATTTTTGATAATCTGATTGTGCGTTTTGTTTAACAAATTATTACATAAGTTGTGTATTAGGTGTTGCGTACGTAGTAAGAATTTAGTTTGAATATGTCCAGAAGGATTAACTAAAGTCAACATGAACGGAATGTGTAATCTCCTGGGCATATTCGTTTCGTTCTTACAGGTGACTCATTACTAGTAGCCAGTAGTATGTCCTATAACCACTGTATATTTCGAGGGCAAATGTGGGACCATTATACGGCACGAACTCCTATACGAATGTGTATACCAGCTGTACTGGAGTTTACATCATATAACGTTTTCGATAATGCGACTGGTAAAGCCAACATATATATATATATATATATATACATATATATATATATATATATATATATATATATATACCGAGCCAGAATATGATAACAACTCTATGGTTGTTTTGTCTGTACATGGTACCAACTTTAAGGTAGCAGAGTCGTTCATGGTAACAACACAATGGATTTCAAGATAACTATAAATTTCCGCAAAACCGAAAATTACAACTACTTCTGAAGACCCATTATTCCAGAAAATCCATTCACTCCGGCCTTGATCGTGACGTTTGATAATCTAATTGTGCAAGTGGTCACAAAAGTTCATCATATCAAGTTCGAAATATTGAAATTAGCACTGCTCTTATTGTATGACTCAAATCGCGAAATATATCATTACTACGGTGATTCAGACGAACTGATGCATTTGAGGATTCCACGACCATCAATAGAGTAATCTGGCAAACTGACTAGCGAGAATCAAACCGCAATGCATATACAATAAAGCTGAATAAGATAAGTGAGTTCCCCTCTATAAGTCTTGCATGTACTATACGTAATTGGAAACTTCGGCTGCACAATTTCTATTTAGTCAAGAATATGAACATTTTGCAGATTTGACCAGAGACATATAAAGTATACAATGGAAAAAAAATTTAATTTCCGATTCGTAATAATCAATCACACGTATTTAAGCGTTTAAAACTGAGGTAACATCATTGGAGCACACCAGAAAACTGATTAAGAGGGATCGAACTGGAATTAATATGTATTAGACATGAAATATTACAAATTTGTCTCTTATCCTTGTACGTATGCACAAATCCTTCTTGATAGGAAATAATGAATTTACAATTACTATGGACTCATTAATATAACATTTTGCGTCATTCGCCTATTGAATTTGTGTTTTACAATTAAAAATAAGCATTGGCTGCGTGGATGGGGACACCAATTTTATAGATCGATCATGTGAGCTTTAGAAACCCACGAATCTCATTGTACCTATCCAGTCGCAAAAAATGCAAAACTACCTTTACTCACACGTAGTGACGCATTTCAAGCTTTCCCGTTCATCATCAGAGCATTGCAGCTATTTGGCTAACAAGAATCAAACCGATATTCATGCATGATACTTAGATTCAGATATGTGGCTCTCACCTCTTCCAGGTTTGCATACATTATACTTGACGTTAAATGCCCGGTTCCACAATTTCTACGCAATCACGAACGTGCAGTTAATATATGCTACAAAATAGATTAAATCATAAATTTAGTGGGTGGTGTTAGGAATTATCTTAATCATGCTTACAAGCTTGGTATGAACACTAATCAGATTTTCCAAAAATCAACATAACATTTTGATGTCATTTAGACATTTTGACTCGTGTCAAACTCCTATAAACCTCAATGCTGTAAACCGGTAAACTTCAAATCGAGAATTATGAAAATTCGGATGTACTTTTCTTCTCCCACGTTGTCATCTCCATCCGCGCAAACAGATTATTTAATAATAACACCCTTATATTGTTGGGAAAAGCTGCAAACATGCTATTTTTACACGGTAGATATACCGTGCATAACCACAGGGTGGCTTAGTGGTTAAAGCAACATATTCCGAAGCAGAAATGCCTAGGTTTGGAGCCATTTTCGCTGCGAATTTTGGAGAGTACGTGATGAGTTCCTAATAAGGACGAAACCAGTCTACTGGATGAATTGCCTTTTCTACACTATAAAATGCTTAGTTTATACTGACAAATATAGGTTTGTAATGAAAAGGTGTTTATAACGAGATCAAAACCTTGATTTAAATAAATGCGATCACCCTACGCGCAACTAAATTTCATTTATGGATATAAATGTTTAATTCAATACCACGAAACCCACATAGCGTGGTGTCTATGCTTTAATGACATATTGGGAGTGGTTAGACGGATTTTTTGGTCTAAAAGCATTTCATGTAGGCTCCAGCTAAAGGAAAGCCGAATCAAGATATATAAATTAGTATCTAACAGAAAGCGCGTTTAGAATGCTGCATGGTGGCTCAGTGGTTGGTAAAACAGATTCAGAATAATGCATGCCCACGTTCGAATACTGTTCGCGACAAATTCTGGACACTACGTGACAAGTTCCCAATCTGGACGAAACCGGTCTCTTGGATGAATGGACTTTTCAACACTATGCAATTCTCCGTCTATACTGACAAATTTATGTACATAATGGGTTATGTGATTTTATCAAGATCGCAACATAGATTGAAATAATTGTTTTTTCCGCCCGCGCAACCAATGTTCATTTAATGCTTTTTTTTGACAGTTTATAATCTGTGCAACCAACATTAACAGTCATCTAAGATGCACATGAGGCCATTTCCTATTTTCAATACCTTATTTATGCATTGCTGTTTCATTTTCAATCAGATTGCTGGCGTTTTTTGCTGACCAGATTGGAAGTTGGAAGTTCAGCGGTGCTTTTGACTGGCAATAGCTTGGTGATTATTTGCAAAACATTTTTAAAATAAGTATTTCGTTATAAATTAGTCATCGGTACTACTTAGATATTAGGATGCAAATAAAATGGTCATTATTACAATGGAAGTCAATGCAACTGATATATCAAAACAAGCAGCATGACTGACTTTGCGAATAAATTCAAATGAGGAGAAGAGGAATAAAACAAATTTCCTTTTGTTAAATTCGAACTATTCCGAGAGATTCGTGGTGGCCAAATTTTGTTGACAAAGTTTTGCTGCACTACTTTTAAAATAATTGGCCAACAAAATAGGAAAGCCTACTTTGAACAGAATTTAACATAATGGTAAGAGCTTTTGGAAAATTATCATTTAATTAACACCGAGCTGGTAAAATTCCTTGATAATTCGTGAGGCTCACGTTACAAACGAAAGTTATATAAAATCACCCCAGAACGTACATCTTCGAGGATACGGTCCACCATTTTGTCACTAAAACGGTAAACTGTATCATGAAATCAAACGTATTATAAAAAGCAAGACAAACACCAAACAAATCACACAGAGTTAAATGTATTTTATTGCAAAAGGTCAATTGATTACATTTTCCATGTTTTTTATGCTTCAAATGTTAAATATAAATGTGCTTTAGTCGGTATTTTACACCAACACCGAATCGGCCAATCAACAGAGTTATTTAATATCAGGCCTGACTTTGAACAAAACAGGAGTAGCACCATTAGCAAAATTCGTAAAAACTTATCACATTATTGATATGTTTTTAATGTATGAGCGCAATCGGTTTTCCAATCTCCACAAGCCGAAGTCTGAAATCTCTCTCTACATCAATGACGCACAATACTTTAAAAAAATCAAAAATCAATATTGCTCGTAAAGCATTTCCTTTGACAATTTTATCACCGACTCGGCACTTGAAAGGTAAATCTCCAAGATTCTGTTAACCGAGCATGCAATCCGCTTTGTAATATTATTTCACAATGCAACGCTAGCAACAACTTTGGCAACATTACTGTCAGATAAGCAAATAACTAGTAAAGCGCAAACGCAAATTTAGGCTACAAACAACATCCGTCCTTGCAATACCCTGAAACTGTAGGATAATAAATTCACAAACTCAGTCAGGCAGTGTAACTTCAAACACAAAAGAGAGAAAAATAATCCAAATCAGAAAAACACGTCAAATTTGTACTCCAAAGGCAGGTGCATTTCAGACAAATAGAAAATTTTGATGATATACAACGCGCCGATGGAAAATGCTGATAGACATTATAAAAATTAATCTCTTATACTCATCCAAACCCAATGGGAGATATACCGTGAACAAAAAAGTATTCGATCAATCATCTAAAGGGCTTTTTGTGTTCTTCGGCTAAATTTTAGATCAGCCCTGCCGTCTAACTTCATCACTGTTCGAGGATTCAATAGTCACCGAATACTTAGATTCATAACGACGCAGTATTTGAATAAATTGGTCATGGATATTTTTTCGTGTGGTAACTAGAACAACCGCGGATAGTAACAAATTTGTTCGACAGAAAAGCAGTAGCGGATAAGCTGAACTACCACGAACCTGGGCAGAAATATTTTAAAAAGCTGTGTATTATCTACCTGTACATTTGTGTAATAGCATTTTTTTAAATACATACGGTCGCGTGCTTCCAAATCAAAATTCTATTTATTTACTCAATCAATATGTATTCTTTCGACTTAATGTGTTTTTTTTAATTACTGAATGTATTGAAATATTGTATTATATAAATAAAAGTACGGAGAACATTCTATATATTATATATATATATATATATATATATATATATAGTGATATATATATATATATATATATATATATATATGTATTATATATATATATATATATATATATATATATTTATTAATTTAATATTTATGACATAATTTTGATTATAACTATTCATCTTAGTATAAATTAAGCATTACCTAAGGTACAAAAATGCTATTATTCCAGTGAATTGGTTTAGTTCTTATTTTGAACTAGTCATTTACTTTCCGGAATTTGCCATTAAGATGGCTCGAACCCGAAACCCTTGCCTCGGATTCTAAGTTACTATTCATGCACACACACGCACTTTAAATTAACCCAACTACCATTCCTTTCCAATAAATATTTGTCCATCAAGTTGTACGGACTCATTTCACTGTTTACTTTATGAGAAATAATGTAAGAAAGATTTCTTTCGTTGTTAATTTTTCGCGCACTAAATTTTTATGTAATATATTATTGCGACTTTATCCACATATATTATTCATAGCGAATCTCTGGATAGCGCAGCAATATAACTGGTCGAAATATATGACACTTAATTAATTCATTTCCATAATTTTTTTAAAACTTCTTTTACCATTTATCGTACAAAACTGTTGAAAAAACTAATACAGATACCTGAGATAATTTATTTTTGAGAAGCTCGGGAAATAAAACGAGGTGTTAATTGCTAGCACATAGTAAATTAGCGCAATTGTTTATAAATATCCATTAAATAGGACGAAATGTTCGGTTTCCTTCGTGTAATGAATGAGCTGCAACACTCAGTGGCAAACGCTTCCTGGCTCAAGTTCCGGTTACGTCAAATTTGGCAATTACTTAATAAATTACCAAAAGAGACAAACCGGTCTAGTTTAAAAATTAAAAATTTTGAATTATTTAATGATTAGACTATGTTGAAATTATAAATTTATTGAAATTCTGCAATAATGCTTAGAACTTTATACATGTTTATATTGATTTAAAATAAATAAATAAATAAATAAAATGATTTTTTTAAATTAAATCAATGTTGCGTACTTGACTTGATATAAACATATAGTAAAGTAAATTCATCTTGTAGACCAGCTTCGTTGTTTTCGGGAATTCTTTAAATTTTGCCAAGAATTTGCCGCGTAGCGGACTAAAACCTCGGCCCATCTGCAGCGATCTGGGACATTACATACAATTTTCAGTTAAATACGAACCCTATTATTTGGTTAGCCTTCCTTTCAGTTTGAGCCACACTAGCATCTATTAAGACCTAAATTAAAGCCAAAACAAACTTGAGTTAGTATAAAGCTGAAGAATTCACTTCAGATTAAATTGCATTATCGGAACATGTTTGTGATTAATTTACCAAAGGCTCTCTTTTATGCAAGAAATTTTGGCATTTCTGGCAGAGATCAATAGGTTAGATACTCTCTGTGGCGGAAAACTAATGTAAATGCAATTGTGCATTAGGTGTTGCGGAACTAGTAACAACTTAGATCCAATATAACAGAAAAGATAAACCTGGTGGTAGTACGCCGCTTACTCAGTAAATATTTGGGTTAGAAATGTGGGAAAATAGGACGACGTAATCTATTTCACGAATGTGTAAACCTACAGAATTAAAACTAACTTCGTATAATGCCTTCAACGATGCGAATCAAATATGTATATATATATAATATAATATAAAATGTATAATATATAATTTATAATATATATATATAATATATAATATATAATATATAATATATAATATATAATATATAATATATAATATATAATATATAATATATAATATATAATATATATATATATAATATATATAATATATAATATATAATATATAATATATAATATATAATATATAATATATAATATATAATATATAATATATAATATATAATATATAATATATAATATATAATATATAATATATAATATATAATATATAATATATAATATATAATATATAATATATAATATATAATATATAATATATATATATATAATATATAATATATAATATATAATATATAATATATAATATATAATATATAATATATAATATATAATATATAATATATAATATATAATATATAATATATAATATATAATATATAATATATAATATATAATATATAATATATAATATATATATATATAATATATAATATATAATATATAATATATAATATATAATATATAATATATATATATAATATATAATATATAATATATAATATATAATATATAATATATAATATATAATATATAATATATAATATATAATATATATATATATAATATATAATATATAATATATAATATATAATATATAATATATAATATATGAATATATAATATATAATATATAATATATAATATATAATATATATATATAATATATAATATAATATATAATATATGATATAATAATATAAGATATATATAAATATAATATATAAATATATTATATATATATATATATATATAGTATATAATATATATATATATAATATATAATATGTTATATATATAATATATATTATTGAGCTTGAATTGGATGTGACGCACGCAATTTGATTGGTTTCTATTTTTTCACACTCTCTCTATGTTCACATATTTCTATTTTGTTTTGCTTTCCAATTTATATATAAAGATATGTTCATTAGTAGATATTTGAGAAGACCATGCGAAAGAAAATTTTCTTATATCTGATAAAATTTCTTTTTGTTTTTGCACATAGGAAGGGTACAATGAATTTTATTAAAGCTCGCATTTCAAATGAATATATATATATATATATATATATATATATATATATATATATATATATATATGAGTATCTATATATATATATATATATATATATATATATTTAAGTTCTCCGCCACTAACATTATCTAACAGTTATATATTTAATTAAATGTTTTCGTAATGGCCGCTAAATTCGATTACTGATATCGATTAAGGCCAGTGGGTATGGATTTGCTGAAGTAACATACATTGTAATCAATCGTGTAGGTACCATTTTTCGACACGGCAACCGTAATTTTAGTACCATGTACCATTTCAGTACCATAATGTTTATCGTAATGACACAGTCAGCCATAGGTTTAAAAGACCTTACATTATATATATATAGAGTATATATATATATATATATATATATATATATATATATATATATATATATATATATATATATATATATATATTTGTAATGTCCATGCCTTTTAATTTTACAAAATATATTTAAAATAAGGAAGAAAGAACACAATAATAACAAAGTGGATATAGGCCATTTATTTCGTGAATACTAATCATCTCTTATACAATCATACATATTTATAGATTTTGGGTTTTCAATTGATCATGCTAGTGGTAACAAATCTGACTCGTTTTTACTTCTGTTTCTTGTTTGGCTAGTTGGTAAGTGTGTATGCGTCTGTGTTTGTGTGTATGTGTATTTGCATGTTAAGGCCATTCTTGCAGTATTGCAAAGTGATTTTTGAGATCTGGTCATTATTTTTTTGATGGCTTAAGAATTAACCATTTGTGTGCATTTTTCACTGTTACATGTCGGAGTGCTATTTTTCCCAGTGTAGTTGATCGTTTCGCAAATTTATACTTTCCACATGGTAACAGCGCCAGTTTGAATTGCAGTGTTAAACGCTCATATTGTTTGGAAACTTCTGTCATCGTATACGCCTCTGTTATTTCTACTTCAGTTTGTTGCCAATCCGATTGTATATTTGTTGATTCTAGTCGATGGCCTGTCTGTTCTTGACTGGATATAGTAGATTGTTGTTGAATTTTGTTATTCTTGGCCAGTCGATAAGAATATCATGTGGATGAAACTTTTGAATATTAAGGTTAGGTGCTTGTTGTTTTATATAAAGGGCTTCATAAATAAATAATAATTTTTCTGATTTTGCTTTATGTAGAATTGTGAAATTATTCGAATTGACGGGGTGCCCCGTTGCCAATATATGATCGGAAATAGCTGATTTTCCTGACGGTGCCAAGACTTTGTTAATCAATTTCTGTAGCAAATGTTGCTGGATTCTGCTTATCAATTGCTTCTTCGTACGTCCAAACACCAAGCAACTAATCTTAATATTCAAAGGTCTCATCAGCATGATATTCTTATCGACTGGCCAAGAAAAAAAAATTCAACAACAATCTACTACTATCCAGTCGTATAGAAACAAACAGGTCCTAGACTAGAATCAACAAACATACAATCGGATTAGTTCAGTTGTGACCAGAAGGATAAACCAAAGGCAGCATGAACGGAAAGTATAATCTCATGCACATTCGTTTCGTGCTTACTGGCGACTCATCAGTAGGAGCCGGTATTACGCCCTTTAACCACTATATATTTGGTAGAAGAATGTGGAATAATAGGACTGTACAATCTCCTAGACGAATGTGTAAACCTGTAATAGTGAAGCTAACATAATCTAAAGTCAACGAGAATACGACTTCAATGCTAACTCACACTCTATAATATATATATCGAGTCTGTAAAGGGTACTAACACTATGGCTATTGTGTTAGTAACTGATACCTTTTTTGAAATCGATGAGTACCGAATACTAACACTATGGTTTCCGAGTCGGTACATGATACCAACCTGATGGATATAAATTTATGCTAAAGTTCACCCAAATTGAGAATTACAACAATTTCCGAACACCTGTTACTCCAGTTAAACCATACACTCTGGCCTTCATCAATATCAGTTATCACATTTCGCGGTACAGCATGATATCATCTCGATTCAATATATCATAGTTAGCATCGGCTGATGATATCATATATGTAAAGAGGGGAAAGCTTGTGATTTTAGTAACAAGCGACCAGAGGATATATTATATTTCATTGTAGGAGTTTAGAAGAATGGTTAATGCCTCAGACGATGTACTGTGGAATAGAAGCTACCAGTAATATATTGTCAGTCATAACACACTATATAATGAGTTCGTGGTGATACTGAACATACTATGGCCATTGTAAAGTTGCACGATGAAGTCAGAGCGAAAGAGTTTTTCGAGTCGGCATGCGGATATAAATTCTTATGCTAAAGTGTCCACCCAAATTGAGAATTACAACAATTTCCGAACAGCCTGTTACTCCAGTTAAACCATATACTCTGGCACTTCATCGATATCAGTTATCACATTTTGCGGGTAAGCATGACTTCATTCAATTCAATATATTACAGTTACATACTGTTTGTTGCGAAGAACTAATATATATGCAAGTATGTATTAGGGTTTTGCGAACCTAGTAACAAATTAGTTCAGTTGTGACCAGAAGGATAAACCAAAGGCAGCTGAACGGAAAGTATAATCTCATGCACATTCGTTTCGGTGCTTACTGGCGACTCATCAGTAAGGTATCAGTTACTAACACAATAGCCATAGTGTTAGTATCCTTTACAGACTCGGTATATATATTATATAGTGTGAGTTAGCATTGAAGTCGTATTGTCGTTGACTTTAAATTATGTTAGCTTCACTATTACAGGTTTACACATTCGTCTAGGAGATTGTACCGTCCTATTATTCCACATTCTTCTACCAAATATATAGTGGTTAAAGGGCGTAATACCGGCTCCTACTGATGAGTCGCCAGTAAGCACGAAACGAATGTGCATGAGATTATACTTTCCGTTCATGCTGCCTTTAGTTTATCCTTCTGGTCACAACTGAACTAATTTGTTACTAGGTTCGCAAAACCTAATACATACTTGCATATATATTAGTTCTTCGCAACAAACAGTATGTAACTGTAATATATTGAATTGAATGAAATCATGCTTACCGCAAAATGTGATAACTGATATCGATGAATGCCAGAGTATATGGTTTAACTGGAGTAACAGGTGTTCGGAAATTGTTATAATTCTCAATTTGGGTGAACTTTAGCATAAATTTATTTCCATCAGGTTGGTATCATGTACCGACTCGGAAACCATAGTGTTAGTATTCGGTACTTATCGATTTCAAAAAAGGTATCAGTTACTAACACAATAGCCATAGTGTTAGTACCCTTTACAGACTCGATATATATATTATATAGTGTGAGTTAGCATTGAAGTCGTATTCTCGTTGACTTTAGATTATGTTAGCTTCACTATTACAGGTTTACACATTCGTCTAGGAGATTGTACCGTCCTATTATTCCACATTCTTCTACCAAATATATAGTGGTTAAAGGGCGTAATACCGGCTCCTACTGATGAGTCGCCAGTAAGCACGAAACGAATGTGCATGAGATTATACTTTCCGTTCATGCTGCCTTTGGTTTATCCTTCTGGTCACAACTGAACTAATTTGTTACTAGGTTCGCAAAACCTAATACATTTTTGCATATATATTAGTTCTTCGCAACAAACAGTATTTAACTGTAATACAATCGGATTGGCAACAAACTGAAGTACAAATAGCAGAGACGCATAAGGTGACAGAAGTTTCCAAACAATATGAGCGTTTAACACTGCAATCCACACTGGCGCTGTTAACATGTGGAAATTATAAATTTGCGCAACAGGGTGAAACGATCAACTATACTGGGAAAAATTGCACTCGTACATGTAACAGTGAACAATGCGCACAATTGGTTAATTCTCAAGCCATCAGAACAATAATGACCAGATCTCAGACATCACTTTTCAATACTGCAAGAATGACTTTTACATGCAATCACGCATACACACAGACACAAACGCACACACACTCACCAACTAGCCAAAACAAGAAACAGAAGTAAAAACGATTCAGATTTTTTACCACTAGCATAATCAATTGAAAACCCAAAATGTATAAATATGTATGATTGTATAAGAGCTTATTAGCATTCACGATATAAATGGCCTTTATCCACTTTGTTATTAATTTGTTCTTTCTTCAATTATATATATATATATATATATATATATATATATATATATATATATATATATATATATATATTTTTATATATATAGTGAGTTAGCTTTGAAGTCATTTTGACGAAAATTTTGTATGAAGTATGTTTTACCATTGAGCTTTCACAAATCGTATAGGAGATCGTATTACACTATTTTCCTACTTCCCTCACTTCAATATATATTTGGTGAATTACGTAATACTGGCTCCTACTGATGAGTCGTCAGTAAGTACGTAACGAATTTGCATGAGTTTATAATTTACGTTCAAGCTGTACTTATTTTATCCTCCTCTTCACATTTGATCCATTTTGTTACTAGATGCGCAGCACTGAATGCACAACTGCGTATATATTGATTCCCCGCCACAAGCAGTATCTAACTGTTAAACATTTAATTGAATAATGTAATGATTGCCACGAAATGCGATAAGTGTTCATGGTTTTAATTACCAGTGAAACGCACATTGAGATGTTATTGTATTTGTGCTGTTTTCATAGTCAGTTTATATTAATTGGTCAACTATACAGACAGAAAGATGGTCTAGGATAACGTTCCGCTCTGCTCTTATCATGGCCGATATGTTTATGTGCATGTTGGAAAGAACTAACTTTGATTTATTACGTAAAGTTAAAATATATAGTCGTTATGTTGAAGATATATTTTCCGCATGTGATACCCGTGAGCATGTCGGAGAACTGCTTTAGAAATTCCATTTCATCCGAATTTTAGATTTACACTTTTAAACGAGGAGAATGATACTCTAACTTTTTTGATGTGTTGCTTAAACGTAGAATTAGTGGCACACTGCGCTGATCAATTGTACATACTAAAACATGGACAGCGCAATATTTGTATTTTAAAAGCTAAAACCCGATGAAACGGAAGGCAAGCATTGATATTGCACTGTTTAATAAAATTTTACGCTTTTGTTCGCCAGACTGTTTGCTGTCTGAGTTGAATTTTGTGCGTAACATACTAATTATTAGCGGTTACCCAGCACATTTTATAAAACAGGGAATAAGCCTGATGATATAATATAATCCGCTTTGAATTTTTTTACTGTTGATTAGATACCTGTGTATATACACTTACAATATAAATTTCAGGAGACAATGATGCGCAAGGGAGATTGACTGCGTTCTGTTTTAGTTTCTAAAGATTTTACACCTGACTTAGTTATGATAACATTCACCATCAACCACCCCCTACCTAATTAGGTTAGTCTTTTTTTTTCCTTATTTTAGAATTTTTCTCTTTTGTTTTATTTTTTATTTTTTTAGGTGGAGCTCATATTAGCTTCACAATCTACCTAGTGTGTAAGATAGGATTCCACTACACTCTGCATCTATCGTTATCTATATTTGGAATTTTCGCTGTGGGAAATCAATTGTAGGCAGATGTAGTAGACGATTGAATTCACGCTTGTCAGAGCACATACCAACCTGTTTTTTGCAGAATACGATTGGTTTTGCATGTATGTCTATCAATAAAAGTTTGCGACATGACAGCAAAGCACTTTTCCTTTTTAATAAAAGCTAGGTGCTTTGCTATTTCAATAACGCCACTTTAATCAAAACTGTGCAAGCAAAAAATTTTTTTGTGCGCTGGTATTACCACGGGGCTTACAAGGCCCATGGAAAATTATGGTTGGACACGTTTCCCTTTTTTAAAACATTTTGGACTAAATGAAATTCTGAATTAATTAATTGACGGACGTATAATTGCCTTGTGGTATCACTTAATTAGATTCGCGCCAAGCAGACAAAGATGCGGAAAGTAACAGGCGGGCAAGCCATTTGTTGACGATGTTTTAAATATCACACAAGTTGTTACCTCATAAAGTTCATTTTCAACGAATTATTAGCAGCTACTAAAGGCTTTGAACAGGAGCATTAGCGCAATAATGCTGGTCTACGTTTATTATAAAGTGGAGCTAATGTCTTAGGATATGCGTTAGGATGTTGCTTTTGTGTAAGCAACGGCGTTTAATGCTCAGAGAATTTGTTGACGTTTTGCTAAATTGGTCTATTTAAGAAATGTAAATAAATTATGAGACGTATTGCGTGTTTTGCATTCCAACCACATTTATTGAAAAAAATATTAAATGTTAATTCATTGCAAATTGTCATTCTTCCTACCTTGGCGAATTTATTCTCATTTCTATTAGCGTTATTTGTATCTGCTCACTAAATTGTTCACTTGTGATAGTCCAAAATTATAAACTTTTAGCGAAATGCATTAATAACTAGCACCTATTTAAACAGATAGAAAGAAAACTGTTTCATGTAATTTAACTAGCTGAATAATTGATAACAACATAATCCCAATTAAAAAAATAATAGAAAAAAATTGTAACACAATTTTATCCAGGAAAATAACATAAAAGTAGCTTATAATTCAATTAAATAGTTGAGGAGCAGCAGTACATCAAAACTGTGATTGAAAAGAGTGGTTACACTGGTAGTTTATTACCTCGGCTTAATCATATTGATTTCCCTCACCACAGTATGTCCATGAATGCAAATTCTGTCGTCATTGACTGTAATTTTTCTAGAGTAGTCTGAAGAATAAATATTCTAATAATACCAGATCTTATTCGCGATATAAGCTTTTTCAAGCTTTTTAGCAATGAAAATATAAAACCTACTGTGCGAAACATAACTTTGATATTCAAAGATGCAATCATGAACATTATTTTGCTTGCATAAAAGATGTGTGAATGGTTTAATGGCATTTATCATGGCCTCATCAAAATTTCTCTGTTATTTAATGTATTTTGTGGCTTTCATACAACTGAAGTCTATCATGACACCGTTTTAATCGCTTGCTTGCCAACTTGTCAAATTGAAGCCCTCAGGGCTAAAATATATGTTGTCAGCATTCAATATTACTTTAAACGTTATTAAATATTCTAACTAAAGGCAGACTTCATCATGAGCTCTGTGTTAGATTGCAATCAGTTAGAAATATATTTTAGATTAAACGATTTTAAGATTAAACGAACATTGGTTGCGCGGGCGCTGATAACAATTGCATCTAATCAAGATATCGATCTTGATGTAAAAACATGACCCATTTAGACATTCATTTGTCAGGATAAACTAAGTATTGTATAGTGTGGAAATGACAATTCATCCCGTGAACAGGTTTCGTCCTTATTAGGGACTTATCACGCACTGTTCGCAATTTGCCTCGGACAGGGCTCGAACCTGGGCACGTATACTTCGGAATCTGGTTCTCTATCTACTCAGGCACCCTGCCGTACATTACGCCCGATTTTGAGTCATATACTAATGTTTAGATTTACTATTTTTGAAAATATTGTCTGCAAGTAACACACAGGATCGTTTGGCCTGCTTAACTGAGGCAGAATACCCTGCTTTACACGTTTATCCCACCAGTCCTTTGTTCTACTCACTTTATAAAAAATCAATTTTCGTCAGTCTTTCTCATACACAGCAAAACGCAAGTCAATGCTAATTAATGCTTCACCTCCATAAAACACAAAATTATTTTTAAAACCATTCAAATTTACTAAAATAATAATTTATGCAAAATTTCTTTTAAATTTGAGTGATTTATGAAGGGGAATCTAGTTAATATGAGTATACTTATTTAGACAATACACAGAACTTAAGATAATTAACCGTATACACAACACAATTAAAGATCAAGTAAGCTTCGAGGCTAGGCAGCATCGGCAATTTAGATTCCTTGTGGTTTGCACTGTATCACGCCTCAAACACAATCAAACCTCCCAGCTAACACTGCTTAAATAAGGAAAGAAATTTATTACGATTATTCTACTATAAATCAGCAGCAAGATTGTGAAAGATCTTGACGCGATCCCATTTTAGATCACATCCAAGCAGACAATTAAGTCCCATACTACCAAATTTGAGTGTAGTGGATTGCAGCTGTTTCTGCGACATCAAAATCTGCCCAGCTTGTTTATTAAGCCAATTTGGCGCTGGGGTGAGAGACAAATGATGTACTGGGAAATCGAATTGAAGGCTTACGAAAACTTGACCGAGATATAACGCTTTTGAAGGATTCTTTTTAGTATTTCCAACGTGAAGCACTTTTTGGCCAATCCAAGAATACTTCTAAATATGTTAGTGTTGCTTATTTGCTAATGGTAACCTGAATGTCATGTTCTTTTTAAAAAACGTTGGTGGAATTCCTGTAAGCGTCTAGAATCATCAATTGTAAGTGACCAAGTCTCATCGGTGTATAATAAAACTGCACGACTTTAAATGTAAAATTAAATGTTCGCGTTAAATCATAAATTGCAAAGGTTGGATAAAGTTATTCTAACTTTTGCGATTATCGTACTTACATTTTCATATATATTGCCTGAGGTGGCAAGGTATGTAAACCTGTCAATTACGTGTAGATCTTCACAATGCAGTTGCAGATTTTGAGTGATTGGTTGGTGACCCTTTATAAGCATTTATACCGAAAGAGAGAACAATAATTGATAATCTATTCAAGGTCGCCTGAGCGGTATCTCTGATTTCGAATAATAATGAAATATTTACTACATGGTCAAGATCTTCTAAATTACCGCTCGGGATAACTAGGATACCTGCAACCTGAACGTATGAAAGAATGGTGTTCATATCAGCGTCTATTACAAAATTTAACAAAAATGGGTAAAGTGAACAGCCTTGAGGAACACCAATTAGGGTAGTAATGATGTGAGTTACATCGTTTTCGGCCTTAATGAGATCACAATATTTTGTGTAGAGAGCAAGTTTGAAGTTTACAAATTTTGTTAAAAAAACTCTTTTTGACGGGATAGCGAATAAAACATTACAATCGAATTAGTCACATTCTCCCTTGAAGTCTAAGAAGACGGCTATTCTGGGACTGCATGATACACGTCACTTTTCAAGAACTGGCTTTAAAGTAATAATAATATTTTTACAAACTTGTACTAACAGGAATCCTCATTGTTCTTCTCAAGTGTGTGATTCGCGAATAGCGCTTAATCGAAGAAATTAACTAAGATACGACTGGTGTCGAGCTTATACCACGATGATTATTTTACGAACTACGGATTCCTTTTTTGTTTAGAAATGCTGTTTGACTCACTCCAAGCAGGCGACATGGACTCCTCAATCCATAGGGTATCAAAGACGTTAGTCATCTCTCAGAAATGGTATAATCAACATCCTTAAATAAACACGGAAGAAAATCATCATGGCCTGTAACTTTGCGACTTTCAAGTGGAGAGGTTATATTTCGCATCTCTTATTCTGATAAATGGTGGAGATACGTATTTTTAAATGGTGGTACAGGCATAAGTTTGGAGATCGAGACTGACGCCGGTACTCAAGAAAATGTATCCTTGAATTGTACAGCCAACTTACCTGTTATTATGTGGTTGTTGCTATCATTCTTATTTTCGCTAACCTAAATTTAATTTTCTCGAACTTGTCGAGCGAAAAAATTGTAACAATCATTGACTATTGCCTGGTGCGAACGCTTCTTCCTTCTCTTCTACCTTAACGATTCACAAGAGCTCAAAATCGACTTTTAGACATCGCATAATTTGGCGTCTTACATTTCTACGAATATAGTTATGATCCGAGATAGCTGGAATTTTGCGCCTAATTGCGATAATGTTTATAGATATTACATAAAGATAATGGTTGTGTGTACAGGTCACGCCATCTAGAACTAATTGCTACATTATCAATTTGAGTCCACGGTTGTCGGAGGGCTGAAGGACGCCTTGTGGCAAAAAGTCTTATTTTACGTCCAATGTTGTGCTACGGAAGTATATTTTTTAGATGCAGCTATCAATCAGTTGTTCACCAATATCGTTGCACATTGAGCTTAAGGGGTACCTTCTACAAAAATCAAATATTGTGATATCTTAGCGCCAAAATTAAGTATTCACGTCAACCTTAATCAAAACTACATTTGAAATTATGTATTAGGGTTTGCGCACCCAGTATCAAATTGATTCGATTATGACAAGATGGATGAAGCAGACAGCATGAACTGAAATAATAATCACTGCACATTCGTTTTGTGCTTACCGGCGACGCATTAGTAGGAGTAGGTATTACGCCATTTACCCACCAAATATTTGGGTGAGGAATGACGGAAATAGGACGGTGCCGTCCTACTAGTGAATAATAAAATAAATAAAGTTTCTATCTTTTTTAAGATAATTTATTTTTATGGTAATTCTTTTTTATAGACGACGATTTCTCAAGCGCAGTTATTTATTTAAAAATTTTCCACAACGAACCAGTAGAATGAATTCGTTGTTGTCAATTAATGTAAATTAGTTGTACCGAATTATGCAAGAAAATGATTCCGCGATATTAGAGACGTTGCAAAGTAACAACTAGAACGTTATGGATTCAAACAATTTTTGATGAAGATTTTAATCTTTTGAGATTTTCCAAAATAAACTCTATGAAGTAAAGTGAAGCTTACAAAATTCCATGTCTTTAAAAATTAATAAAATTGGACGTTCTCGAAAATATTATCTTGGTTTCAGTATTCGAGGTAATATTTCTTTTTAGCTTCGAGCCTGGTATTACTTAATTATAAGACAAATTAGTAAAACTTGAGTTATTTGCTAAACGGTTTTTCTAAATGTACGTAGTGTTTTGCTTATATTTAGTTCTTAATTCAAACAGCTACACAGTAAATGCGGAATAAAGAACTTAGTAGATGGTTATTTATCAATTAAATTTATTATATTTGCTATTATGTTGTTTAAATGTTAATACCATGCGAGTAAAAATTGTCTCAATTTTCACAGAGCAAATCAGAAAATATTATTTCATGCTCTGTCAAGTGTGATATGTTAACAATTGCAGTGGTGTTATGTTTTTCGCTTAAACCCTTTTATGTTTTACCATTACCGAAACGACTGTAATTCTATATTACTATAATCAAGTTTGCGATCATGATATAAGCATCTGACACATTAATTACTTGCATATGTCACTATAAACTAAGAATTGTATAGTGTAGAAAACGAAACGCCTTTGTCTTTATTGGGAACTCATCACGTACTGGCCAGAATTTGCCGCGGACATTTCTTAATTTATTCTGACAAATACAAGTAATTATTAGGTCAGGTGCTTATATCAAGATCGCAAACTTGAGTATAGTAATTTTTATCACCGCCGGAGCAAAGAATGTTCGTTTAATTTAATTTTAGATTAAAAATGATTGATATTCTTAATTGCTAAAAAAACTCTCATAATAACTGAGATTTAAGCCTGTTTTATCCATAATTGCCACCTTATATGAAAAAGGTGACAATATAGTGCATGTAAAATTTTACATCATACATTATCTCGGAAGTCATTTATTCAAATATGCACATCAACTTATCAATCGTAATAGAAGCCAAAGCCTGTATTATGCCAAGACTATTTTCTCCCCCGCATAATTGATCATTTAAAAGTAGCTGAATGTCTAAAATGACAAGTAAGGTCATGCTTATAGCTCTGAATCATTAAGTTTAAGTTTTTGGATATTTTTACAAACATAATGAGACAAAGATATATTAATTTCGCTTATAAGGGTATGAGATAAAAAAATAAGACACAAAATAAATAGAAACGCACTATATAAAGGATCTTCCTTTTCAACAATCTGAGACGAATGTTCTATGATCTAGTCATATTATTTATTCATTCCCGAATTCAAAGTTTATATCGATCATTTGGCTTAATCATGTGTCAACGTAATTGTGATCGGCACGATAGGTCTAAAAGTAATACTCGAAATGTGCACCTATGTTGAAGCAAACAATATACCTCTTTGTGTTTCAACAGGTCTCAGGTTTTTGTGTTGCATATGTGCCATCTTTGTTTTCCGCAAAAAGTGCAAGTATATGACAATTTTCTTTTACAATTATACTTAAGGCTAATTATCTTCTCTGCAAAGTGCGCGAGAAGTATTCAGTTATGCAACATTGCCTCTACAGTGTACAGAATAGCAGCCACTTTGCTAATTTATCCAAATTTGATCACATTTAACGACAAAAGTTTTACGACACACAGTTTCCAATAATAGCAAATATTTATTTTAATGTATTGAGCCTTAAAATTGAAAAAAAACGTTGTATTTAAGGTATTGTGTAATAGGACATTGTGTATTTATCGCCCAATTGCAAACTCGACTGTTGGATCTGCATGATAACACTAAATTTTGGTTTCAAATAGATTGTAACTTATTTAGTATTAATTACATTTATCGCCAACCAACTCCCACCTACCGTGAAAGCCAAATAACACTATGTAGCCGTACCGCTAGACAGTGTAGACTGCTTGACAAAATCAGTGTGTAGAAGAGCAGATTAATAGCGAACTCACTGCCTAGATTATCATCATCATTATCATCATCATCAACACGATCATCACCATCACATTCTCGTGTTCAGTTATATTTCCTGAACCAACGATAATATGCATATATTTCTGCATGATTTTATTCCATTTATATGGGCGCCCAGGTAGGCATTAGCTTTAGAAATTATTTAGATAAATGCAAGTTAAAATACTGAGCTTATATATAAATGTAAGTACTTTATTTTTGACCACCCACGCTGTAAACATTATAAACTGCTAAATCATGTTTTTTTCGGTGTGAGCATTAAGCTAGATGAATATATTGTTGGCCTTTTGTTTTAATTGTTACAGAAAATATTTTGGTCGTCCAGATAACCAGAATGTCGTTAGCAGGTAATTGCGTATAAATTATTTATTTCATTTTCTAATGTTGAACTCTTGGCTTGCAATGTCAAATCCGATTTAATGAACCCGGGTAATCATGAATTAGTGTCGCCAAAAGTTACACGATGAGGCTATATAATCCAAAAAAAATTATTTAATGAGTTCCCTAAATCTCACCGATAAAGCCGTTACTTGCTTGTCTTAACTTGAATAATTGATGCATGGAAAGCAATAGATATATTTGAAAGCTCTCTACAAATATCCTTGAATATATAACATTGTCTTAATTCTAGTTTTTCAGGTGCAATACCAATTTAATTTTCTGAAATATATAAATAACATGGGCAAGCCTCTTCAGACGTTAAACGTAGCTTGTTTTGTCGCCAAGAAAATAACATGGCGATTACATATCACTATGATATTTGCCTTCATTTGACACTCGTAATGATTCGACGAAACATTTCATCGCACGTTAACAAGAAAAACTTCTTATTTATCAAAACACTCTTTGTTGTAATGGTTTGTTATATATTTTTGAAACCTAAGGCACGAGGTCCGAATTTCAGTTTTGTTCATATAGAACTAAGAAGTCAAAATTATCTATTCTACCGATGCATGCATTTTGTACTTAGTTCGCGTCCATGAGTAGGTGTCAATACATACAATAAACCTAAAAAAGATTACCAATTAATCTGGTACTACCACGCCGTGTTTAACAGTTATAAGATGATGAACAAAATATTGGTGGATGCAAAACTATTCAATTTTCTATTGATATTTTAGCTATAGAATAGAGATAATAAATAAATACAGCTTAAAACGGGTTGCAATAGAATAAAAAATGACTGGAAGTCTGTGCGTTCCTCTCAGAGACGAAATTGGTCATTACGATTAAAATTGAATAGAGCTGCGCGTCCGACATAAATAAAATGAGTTTTTTCTCAATAAGTAATGCGAAATAAATTAGGAAGTCCGAATTAAGAGGAAATTATATTTTAATTCTTATCATCAAAAGAATTTCTAACATGAATGACTCAAAAATAGAATCTTGGCATCAGCATTGTCTATTGTTAATGCACAGTAGCTTCTAAATGCGTAATACATCCTCAGAAAAAAAGGCAAATGGCGCGATATTCACATGGGGACTAATTTATAGATTATATAAAAAATGAAATTTCATTTAAATTTAAGAATCGACTTGGTAATAAATTTTGTGACTAATACTCGTTTAATAGACAAATATTTTTGTAAATTAGATAAAAATTAGACATTCACAATTTCAATATAAAGAAGTATTTAGACGAACTCTACATTATAGAAATGTAGCTTCCTCGCAATGCCTTTCATGCAAATTTAATGCAATTTGAAGTCTGTGCGTTCCCCTTAGAGACGAAATAGGTCATTACGATTTAAATTGAATAGAGCTGCGTGTGCGACATAAATAAAATAGGAATTGCCCAATAAGTAATACAAATAAATTAGGAAGTCTGGATTAAGAGGAAATTATATTTTAATTCTTATCATCAAAAGAATTTTGAGCATGACTGACTCAAAAATAGAATCTTGGCATAAGCAATGTCTATTGTTAATGCACAGTAGCTTCTAAATGCGTAATACATCCTCATAAAAAAGCAAATGGTGCGATATTCACCTGGCGACTAATTTATAGATTATATAAAAAATGAAATTTCATTTAAATTTGAGGATCAGCTTGGTTATAAATTCTGTGACTAATGCTCGTTTAATAGAAAATTTATATTTTGTAAATTAAATAAAAAAATAGACATTCACGATTTCAATATAGAGAAGTATTTAGACGAACTCTACATTATAGAAATGTAGCTTCCTCGCAATGACTTTCACGCAAATTTAATGCAATTTGAAGTTTGATTTTGTTTTAATTCGCCAAATAATTAACTGGATTATGACTTATACGCTTTCTTAAGACAAAACTATATAAAACCACAATTCATGGAATTAATTATATTTCATTTACATAGTTGTTCGATTGTGTTTAACTAGTTTTGGCAAACGGGCATTTCCCGCAGCATAGAGAAAACGGCTCTGCAATACCTAGTGAAATGTCATCTACTCAGCTTCTCTCCTTCGTCGACAAACGTGTGTGCAGAGAGAAAAATCACCTTGAAAACCTTGTGCTAACCAGAATCTCTAAGTAGTAGGCGTGATTTCCCACAACTATCGGAGATTTTGTTGACGGTCCTCGATAGGGCAATTACATTAAGATTAATTAATAGCATAATGTTTTACATGCAGGAGTAAACATTTACCAAGAAGGAATATTTCAAAATATTTATGAATAAAACCTTGTTTAAAGATAAAAACATTCCTGAAATAGCCGAATAAATTGATTTAAAATATAAAATTCTAAACCTCGCAAATGGACCATAAAATGAACCATCCATTTCATTCAAGATTAGAGGAGGCAAATAAAAATTTGCACGAAAGCTGTGTTGGAGACGTATTATAATAATAATGATAGTAATAAATAAGAATAATTAATAAGAATAATAAAATTCTGCTTAAATATCTTTAGTATTGCTGTATTGAAACAGACTTAGATTAGATTAATTATAAGCATTAAATAATCTATGCAATAAATCCTAAATAGGGAATGTTATTGCATGAATTATGACATGGGAAAATATCAACTTAAAATAGAACAGAAAATTGCACTGTAATAAAGAAGATAAAAGCTGTTGCTTTGCATTTCTATTTATATGTTAATGCAGCATATTGTTCTTTAGATCATTTAACATCGCGGCCTTCATTTGGGTCTAGTCAGGAGTTTCAATAGCTGTGGAATTCTGGGCAGTTAATATCGGTCACACGGCCACGTGGACACCTACAATGACCGCACTGTATGGGCTACCGACGAGAGCGACGGAATATACGCAGCTCGCATAAACCAGTTGGTTCGTCCTACCATTCATCGACGACAGTTCTGTTTATTAAACTCTCTGATTATTTTAGCTACCTTATAATCGCGTGGTAGAGATTCACGCAACAGCAAAGGAAAGTCAGTGTCATGTAGATTTTTAAGCGATCCCCGGTCAATTTACCCGAGCACCCTCAATCAATGTAAATGACATAAAATTTCGTTAATATGGTTGATCGAGTGTGCTCAGGTCACGTGAACCGTGGCTTGATAGTGCACAGGGAAAAAATTGATGCACAATAGACGTTTGTCAAGCGTGCCCATCCGGTGTGTTGAAGCCAACCCGATTTATACTAGCCCTACAATACGCTGACAAAGGGCCACATATTTGCTATGCACGTAGGTATCAAATAGTAGTTCGTTATTTTGTATAAAGCTAATAAGATTATGATTGTAAGTCTCGTTCTCTTTATAGAGTACAAATTCTACTAATGAAACTCATGAACTTAATATAAGCGTCAATCCAATTTTATTTCACGTATCGTACAACAAAGCAAAACTACCGTCAGACAAATTTTTGAATAAATTGGGCTTGGTTCTTATACCAATTTCTCATATTTTATTTAAATATTTTCTACCACCAACCGCGCAATTAATTATTGTTTAGAGGATAAAGTTCCGGTCCTTATGTTTACCTTGCTATTCAATATCAACAATATCCTATCTTTAAAGCGTTAATAAACGTATTTAGGGCCAAAAGCAGTTGAAGTTATGTAAACGAAAGACATTTCTTGAATTTTATTACAGGTTTGAAATTGCTTACGGATGTTATGTGAATTGCTAATCAAGTATATTTGGTCAAACTGCTAAAGAAAGATGAAAAAATGAAATTAATTATTAATTAATATATTACAGCAAATAAAAAAATAAATACAATTAAGTGGGAAGACAAAAGTAAGAAACTAAAATAATTATTACAACGGTCAACTGTATCCGATTGGTTTTTTTAATAATTAAGCAAGTAAGATTCGGAATATTCCATGAAATGCTGAAGAATAATTTTAATTTTAAAGTTGCTATATTTAGTTTTTATCCGCTTAAGCAAATTTACGTTGTAAACGACCTGACTGTATAATGTGTTTAAAAAAATAAACGCATTTCTATAAATTCAAAAGAAAATACCAGATTAATTAAAATCGGATTCCAAATGTTGAACTGAACCATCATTTAAAATAGCATTTATCAAAATGTAAACATTAAAACCAATACGCTAAAATAGTCAGGCCATGATTTGCAAATCAAACCAATGAAGGAGGATAAATGGCGAAATAAACACCACAAAACGCGGCTAAATTTATGAGTCTGAAACATTGAATAAGACCACAGAAACTATACTAGCTGACAACACAAATATGCATAATTATTTCACAGCATTCGAATTGAAATAAGCAAACCAACGCGCTAAAATGATGCCAAATTCATCAAAAAAAATCGTGCGAATTTATTAAATACCATGTCATCTGGTGTAGAAATCCACAAGCGAAGGATATCCGACATGGTCATTATTTATAGCGAAAAATATTTAAACTAGGAGATAGTATGTTCATGACACCATGAAAGACTCATACGCCAAATTAAGTTGTCTATAAAACAAAAAAGCCTTTGTCTAGATCTTGGATAATTGTCATAGTTCAATTTTAATATTTCTTAGGTGTCTGGTGACCGCACAAAATCGCGGAGCTTTCTGTGGCTACGCATTGAGGAGTATATACCGTAAAGAGAAGCAATGTAAACATGGCCTCACCCAGACCCGCTTTATCAAACGCCCAGACAATGTTATTGCAACCGATCACACTTCAACACCTTGTTGCTTCATACAGGTGTTAAATTTAATATCCAAATTGTAATTCCATAATTGGCTAATTGGAACTTAACAACATTTCGTAACATTTACTTATGTAAAAATTGTGATCATGTTAAAGTCCCGATTGCGCGTCACACGTCACCTAGCACGCTTTAAAGATAAAGCTTGAGCCCGCTTTCGGCTAAGAATAGGATGCGTGAATCAACATCATACCTTCCATTCAGTCACAGGTAGCGGCATCAGTATTTACAGTAGATCACCATTCCTTTTCCAAACTATTCAGATACTTCCTATTATTTGAAGTGCAAAATTTTATGGTGGGCGCTGCGTAATTCAGGAATTACGGCCAAATCTATTTAATTATTTTAAGCTTTGTATAATGACTCGCCGATTATTATTTGCAATTTTAATGGTAATACTACACTGTATGCGATAGGATCTGGCGTTAAAATACTTGCTTAGTTGAGCCTAACTTGTTCCAATAACTTGCAGGTACCACATTCTCTGAAGTCCTGTACCATTTTCCGGATTAGAGCTCAGAAATGGTCGGCGAAATTCTTAATATGAAAATCCTGAATATGCCGTTCTGTCCGTAAATTAGAACAATGAGGTTCTAACAGTCATTAATTACGCGCAATATTTGTTCACGCAACAGTCTGAAAATGAACGCCTAAAATGTGTCGCTTTGGCCAATTTTGATGTGGTATTTGTCAATAGGCTGAAAGGCGCCTTGATATCATTTATCAACGATAGCTAGTAACACCAAACGTGTCAGCATCCGCTAATACTTAGAGAATTTTAGCCTTATAGTAGCTACAAATGGCAAATTATGCAAAACACTCAAGTATCGCCAGTCTATTTCCCAAAGCACGAAGTACATGGTCTTTAAGAAAATTAACCCCCAACTCATTTGATGCGATGTCGATTTTGGATATGATAAACAACAGTCCCAACTAACCAATATAGATCAACCAGCTACACTCGGCTGTTCTTTTATGATATATTAGCTTGGAAGTTTCCTATCAAACACCAATTTTGTTGGTATGAGCATCGCATGGCTAGATCAATCACACATCTTTCTCGCTAGTCTACCGAAATAACCGGCGGATTACAGGGACCGCGCTCGGATACCATTGTTCGAATTATCAATCACTTAGTTGTTCAGTCACGCCGGAAAAAAAGAGTCACACAAAACAAATAAATGTTAACGAACTCCATGGGAGTCTAGCTTATTCCGCAGCATAGGCTATAAGATAATCTAAATTTATTGATGTTGATTTGCACACATCACCTGCATATGCAAGCTTTCGACAGCGCAAAATACAAAATTGTCCTTATTAATTTGCATTTTTCCTTTTGTTGAGTTCTTGAAATTTACTACTATCTCTATTCCCACCTCATCCTAATGAGCATGTTTACCGAACTAACTGCTTCATTAATTGTGTTAAATAATCATTTTTGTAAACTTCATAATGAATATTTTTTTAAATTTTTCCTTGATCCCTTTATTAAGAAAACATTTATCATGATTTCTATAAGCGTATCAAGATAAAGTACTTTTAATGTTTCATGTTATATCTATATATATATATATATATATATATATATATATATATATATATATATATATATATTATAGCGATTTTTGAAATTGTGACTTATATATAAGAGTTATATATATATATATATATATATATATATATAAGAATCACAATTTTCAAAATCATTTAATTCAATGGGACAAGTGCTGTTCCATTACACAAAAGAAATATGTAAGCCAAAAATATTTCCGTCTACTGTAGTACAATTAATTAGGTAGAATGCAATTGCACACATTTGTTTTTACTCTTACGGGAACACAAAATAAGCATGCAATTCTCGCAATAGGATACGTTAATTTGAAATTAAATGGAAATCGTCATTTTATATTCTTTTAATTTGAGTACTTTTTATATCAGCATATTTAGACGATGAGTTTATTTGGGCATACGAAAATATCCACTGAGCGACGGCCAGTCTTCCTTGTCTAACTATTATACTATGTTTGTTTAATTCTGGTGTAACCCACTCCATACGCCATAAGTCAAGATATTGCCATATAAATTTACTTTTTTCCCTATAGTTTGAACTGTTTTACTGCTTCATTTTCGTAACGGTAAGTGTCTTTCTAAAATCAAACCTGACAGCTTTGGAGGTTTTCGTTGTACCATTAGGTCTATAGAGATGCCATATAGGCTCCACGTAAAAGAAAGCATAACCAAGAAACACTAGTTAGTATATAACTGAAAATTGTGCGTACCGTGTGGCAGGTGGCTCAGTGTTTAGAGTAACAGACTTCGAAGCAGACGTGCCAACGTTCGAACCCTGCCTGCAGCAAATACTGAGCAGTTAGTGAACAGTTCCGAATAAGGACCAAACTGATCTACTGGATGTACTTCTACATTATACAATGCTTAGTTAATAACGACAAATTTATGTATTTAATGGAACTTGTGTATAAATCGAGACCGCAACCTTGATCTAAATAATGGAAAAAGCCCGTCTATATTATCGCTGAAAGCTGAACAACTTTCTAAATAGGTAGGCATTACAGATTGTAGATTATAAAGCATAACATAATTTTTTTTCGTGCTAATTTTGCAATTAATTGGTAACATACAGCGAAAATTGAATTGAAAAATATATTCACCTACGCGTGTATGAAAATAGATTTCATAAAGCGATTATCTTACATCGCTTCATTTCCTTGACTGTAGTTATGACTATTTTTGTGCTTAACAAAAAGGAAAATACCAAATTTTATATTTAAAACACGCATAAAAATTAAATAGTGGTGTATTTAAAAAAACGGCTTATGTATTCCTTCTAAACATCGAATTTGCTGTTCTTCATTGAAAGTAAAATCTAGCCTCTTCTTCTGCTAATTGACACTGGAAGGTAAAAGCATTGTATTGTACTTTTGTTAACTGATCATGTCCAAAACTGTTCTATTTCTGTATTCATTCGTTTTCAGATTGTTGGACGGCAAAAGATAAAATTTTATAGTTTTTATGCCTTGCTCCTGCTTTTATTGGCAGTAACTCAATATTTCTCCCTTTTAAATTCTTCATATTGCAAAGGTAATTTGCTTCGATTTTTAACGGTTTATGACTCAAAAGAAGCTTTATTTATTGTTTCCAGAAATTCATTAGAAGTGCGTTTTATAGTTTGTTTTTAACAAAATCTTTCAAATTTGGATGTAGGGATACAGTAAATATGCAGGGATTATGATGCGCAGCCAAATTTAATTAATTTCTGGATATTTAAATTAAATTATATTGCTAATTTCACTGTTATTATTGTCAAACGCTTGCTTATGTCAACCAATATTAGCGTGATTTCAATATGTTTTTTTAAATAGACTTTTCCAATACGAAAATATCAAATGTTGTGTATGCATTCCCTCGTTCGATGTATGCTGATACATTTGCTCTAATTACTGCCTATGGGACTTTCTAAATGGAAATCCTTGCCTATTTGAAATCTTTGCCAAAAGAAGACATTATACTAAGTTATTGATGTTGGATATGCAACGGTTAATAAACAATATAATTTCAACGATCCACAAGAATAACCAATAATTTGATTATTGTCCATCTTCATAGGGAAGCTGAATAATAATTTAGACACAACTATGCTATCGGTCTTCGTAGTTTAATTGAAATCCAAATTCTTAATACCCGTTCGTCCTTGTTACAAACGTCGTCAGCAGATTACACAATTTCCGTAAGAGCTTTATATAATAAAGAAAATTTGAGGCTCAAATTGATAAACTATGAAATTGAGAACAAAGCACATTTTATCGGTTTTATGATGGAAGGTGAAATTGAATGTGTTCCCCAATTAAAGTAAAACTTCGGTCCGATGGATGGACATTCTGAGCAATTCAAAATGACTTGGTTCATTTTAAAAAAATCAGATCACCTACATTTAATCAAGAATTTGAGTGACATTTACTAACGCGTTATGAACAATTATTTTTTATCATTAAAGTACGACGGCAGATCTACTTATGGTGCTTTAAACTTAATAAAATTTAACGCATTGAAATTTAGAAATGTAGACCCAATGTCATTAAAGTGTTGTGAAATATTGTTTGCGCAATCTTTTACGTGTTCCTGATTATATCATTCAAGTTATCTTTACCACATTCGTTAGTTAGTCTTCAATCATACTTTAATTTGATTCCGCAGTTTTCTTGTGCAGGACAATTGATAGCACTCGTAGTTCGGTAAAATATTTATTCCTTTACATTTCTAAGTGCACAGATTTTGTTTGTCATTGAATGATGTGTTCTCACTTCTCTTCACTCTGAAATAGTCTATCAGCTGCTTGTCTGAGAATGACGTTAGAACCCTATTTTTCTATCTTTTACGAGATTATCAGGACTATCACTGTGCCATATTCAGGGTTGACACTAAAGTCTCAGGTATAATAACAACTTGTGGACAATTTCATTTCATTAAGATTTTGTCAGATGTAGTTTGCGCAATCTTTTTCGTGCTCGACAATATATCTATAAAATTATCTTTACCAAATTCGTCAGTCAGACTGCCATCTTAGTGGAATTTTGAATTTGGAAGGCTGAAACGTGACACCACTTGTTGTTGAGGAGAGCTTTAAAAAATTTGTATGTACAGAAAAATTGGATTGTTTTTTTTAAATCGACCAACTAAAGGTATATAACTGAAAACATTATTCGCGCGAGCAATGGTTGCTTGGTAATAGAAGGAAAAGCATGACATAAGGCTTAACCGGAGACCAATAAAGCAGTTTGCGAGCTCTTTAAATTCTTTTATATATATATATATATATATATATATATATATATATATATATATATATATATATATATATATATATATATATATATATTCTTTATAATGTTCATGCTTTTTAATATTACACAGTATATAAGTCTAATTAGGAGGAAAAAACACATTAATAACAAAGTGGATAAAGGCCATTTATTTCGTGAATTCTAATTATCGCTTTACAATCATATATATGTATACATTTTGGGTTTTCAACTGATTATGCTAGTGGTAACAAATCTGACTCGCTTTTACTTCTGTTTCTTGTTTTGGCTGGTTGGTAAGTGTGTATGCGTTTGTGTTTGTGTGTGTGCGTGTTTGCATGTAAAGGTCATTCTCGCAGTATTGCAAAGTGATGTCTGAGATCTGGTCATTATTTTTTTGATGGCTTGAGAATTAACCATTTATGCGCATTGTTCACTGTTACATGTACGAGGTGCTATTTTTCCCAGCGTAGTTGAACGTTTCACCTTGTTGCGCAAATTCGTATTTTTCACATAGTAACTGCGCCAGTGTGGATTGAAGTGTTGAACGCGCATTTTGTTTGGAGACTTCTGTGACCGTATGCGCCTCTGTTATTTCCACTTCAGTTTGTTGCCAATCCGATTGTATGTTTGTTGAATCTAGTCGAGGGCCTGTTTGTTCTTGACTGGATACTAGTAGATTGTTGTTGAATTTTGTTATTCTTGACCAATCGATTAGAATATCATGTTGATGAAACTTTTGAATATTAAGGTCAGGTGCGACGTACCAGCCTCAATAATTGCACGGCGGCTGAATAGAATAACTAAGTAGAACTTTCCCAGTGTTAAAGTTTATATGACATTTAGTACACAGAGAATCATGAGCTTGGATGCCAAAGATCAATTGCCAATACTCTCCAAATGATTCATAGTCTACAAATTCTTATGTATGTGCATTAGCACACACATCGGACGTACGAAAAAGCAATTGATAAGCAGAATCCAACAACATTTGCCACAGGAATTGATTAACAAAGGCTTGGCACCGTCAGGAAAATCAGCTATTTCCGATCATATATTGGCATCGGGGCACCCTGTTAATTCGACCAATATCTCAATTCTACATAATGCAAAATCAGAAAAATTATTAATTATTTATGAAGCCCTCTATATAAAACAACAAGCACCTGACCTTAATATTCAAAAGTTTCATCAACATGATATTCTAATCGACTGGCCAAGAATAACAAAATTCAACAACAATCTACTAGTATCCAGTCAAGACCAAACAGGCTCTCGACTAGAATCAATAAAAATAAAATCGGATTGGCAACAAAATGAAGTGGAAATAACAGAGGCGCATACGGTGACAGAAGTCTCCAAACAATATGAGCGTTCAACACTTCAATCCACACTGGCGCTGTTACTACGTGAAAAATACTAATTTGCGCAACAAGGTGAAACGATCAACTACACTGGGAAAAATGGCACTCGTACATGTAACAGTGAACAATGCGCAAAAATGGTTAATTCTCAAGCCATCAAAACAATAATGACCAGATCTCAGATATCACTTTGCAATACTGCGAGAATGACCTTTACATACAAACACGCACACACACAAACACAAACGCATACACACTTTCAAACCAGCCAAAACAAGAAACAGAAGTAAAAGCGAGTCAGATTTGTTACCACTAACATAATCAGTTGTAAACCCAAAATGTATAAATATGTGTGATTGTAAAGCGATGATTAGTATTCACGAAATAAATGGCCTTTATCCACTTTGTTATTAATGTGTTTTTTCTTCCTAATTAGACATATATATATATATATATATATATATATATATATATATATATATATATATATATATATATATATACATGTTCCTATGCATGAGGATCTTATTGATGCTTTTTAATAATTTATATTGCGGATTTCTCCTCGTTACGCAGTTTAACTTCGTGCTGTGATAATGGCCATTTGGTTTAAGACGTGTACATGAATTTAAATAGCAGCGTGTGTTTTAATTTAGGCGATAGTATTCCATATCCGAAAACCTGAGTCTGATAAATTTCATATTACACATGATAATTAAGTCTTGCTTTGTTACATAGTTGTTCTATTTCTTCGACTATGCCCACCGTTTTCATTTCTACCAATTATTTATAATTTGAATACAAATAATAAATTATTTATTGGATTATCGCATAAATTTAAGGCCAAAGAATAATCACAAATACATCTTGTATGAATTGAGGCGTCCGTATCCTGCATTTTGCAATTCGTTTTCGCATATATTGTTGAAGTAATAACATTATTGACACTTCTGATTTTGAGCGAACACTTTGACTTCAATGCTGGTTAAGACGGTCTACGTTAGGCTACTTCCATATCAAAGCAGCAGGAAAAGGAATAACGTAACTTTTGAATTAAGAAAAGGGAAAGTAATTTATTCATTGTACAATGAAAAAATTAGAATTTTCATCACAAAAATATCTTCCTTTCAACTGATCCGTTCTCACATGACCTGCTTCTGTACTACAATAAATTGGTTCATAGGTCGACAGAATTAAGTGTTTATGTGCATAGTGTTTGATTAAATGCTTAGTACATTTTAGATTACATTATACAACGTGTACACCTATATCCCGAATCTTTAATTTAAATAAAGCACAGAAAACAAATCGAACACGTATACACTAAAATTTGTTCGTTTTTATTGCCTAAAACCTCAATGGAGGCCAGAATTTTTCTAACCAGTTTTCGCGACACAGATAAGTATATTTAGAATCATACAACTCGTACATAAAACATCGTACGATATATATATATATATATATATATATATATATATATATATATATATATAATACTATCTAAATTGTATGCCAAGATCTTGGTAGTATAATGTGCTACCAGTATGATTTAAGCATTGCTAAAGTAAACAAGTGTAGTACCTCAAATAGGCCGGTTTTGTAAATATGTGAACCTTCGAATTTTATTCCAGAAATTCCCTCCGCCTAGCCACGAACAAGAGACATTTTCATATAGCACGAACACTATTTCGCCATCCATACCATACACTGTACGAAATTTGCTGTCCCATACCAAATAATGTACAGTTCCTTTGCCTTTGTTTGGCTTGAGATCATTTTGCGTCTCTACGACCTGAAACTCAAATTTACAAGGCACTAACTTTCATTATAAAGCAGACACATAAACACTAGGAATAGGATATTTATTTGATATGTCACAGCAGGATTTTGATGATAAATATATGTCGATATTATAAATTCAGCATTGAAAAACTTGGCAAACTCAATACATCAAGCAGGTCGAGCCTGTCCTAAGTTGGAACTCGTCGAATAGATTGAAATATTTACCAGAAACGGAGCACGAACCAGGGATCATTTAATAGAAGATTTATCAATCAAACTATATATACATGTATATTTATATATATATTCCCCTTCGTCCTAAAAAATTCTGAAAGTTAATTAACTGGACTCCAATAGGTATAAAACCAGTGAACTCGATTAGTTACCTTTGCAAATTTAAGCAACAAGCAGTTAAAACTGACTGTATGTATGCAAACGACATCGTGCCATATACCTTCAATTTGAAATCCCCTCTCCTAGTGGTTTTATGTCTGTTCTAGAATAATAGATCCGGGTTTGATATTTGAAAATTTAGGACGAAGAGAAGACAAATTGTTTTCATCTGAAAGGAAAACTAAACGTAACGTGATATAGTTGGTAATTGGAAAACGCGTGTGGTTTGCGACAGGGTTGACGCATTGTATGAGCGCAATTTTAAGCTTAGGCCACAATGTGTTTTCAAATAAAATCTTTTCATTATAAATCAATTTAATATAACTTCCCTATGTGTATTCTCGTCTGTTCAGTCATGAGAGGTCGGTGATGTCTAGGTGGAACACTACATGTCTTACGGAATGCAAAATTGGTTCTTCCTCACGGAAAGGCTACTTTAAAAACCATTTATGACATATAATTGATTAGAGAGTGGCAGAGGTAACCAGTTGATTAATTTATGACTCCTCAGAGCCATTCCATTGGTTTGCGTCAATAATTCGGCAGACTCTTTCAGAATGTGCATGAGATTATACTTTCCTTTCATGCCGTCTTTGAATTATCCTTCTGGTCACAGCTGAACTAATTTGTTAGTAGGTTCGCAACACCTAATACATACTTGCATATATATTAGTTCTTCGCAACAAAAAGTATTTAACTCTTTTAGTTATTTGACGATTTTCAAATAAGCCCGAAACTGGTCCACATGTATGTATATGTATGTATATAGATGTATATATATAAAGCTATGTATATATTAAGATATGTATATGAATCAGAGACTCGTAATAGAGAATGAATTTTAAATTGGGTAAAGCAAATAGGTGAAACTAACTGTCCTCGGATCTAACAAACCGTGAATTTACATTGCTCACGTACAGCGACATATGGAGCAAAATTTGATTTCTCCATAGAAAGCCGCTTTCATTTTAATTGGTTGCTGGGTAGATGATACGCGAATGGGATGAAGATTTGTCCAAGATATCAGTCGGCGTAATAGGTATATTTGCATGCTACCCTGATTTTGATTAAAGACATCCTGTGTATAATTTATTGCATTAGTTCATCATCATGTGACGTAATGTCGCAACTAATTGCAAAAAAAACTCAATTCCTTATGCATATTAATAAAATATTTTTTACAATTTTGTATGGTTAAAAGTTGAGGCAAGTTGCGAAGGACAAGATCAGGAGAACCGGGAATTTGAGGATTACTGCAATAAGATTTTTTAAATTTTTATTGTTTATCCTTCTGCGCGTCCGGGAGAGTAGTTAAAGAATCGATACATCACGGACAGGTGTGAATGTCAATCTCTAGGGTTAGCTTATATTTATTCTATAAATGTCACTTGAGATTAGACTACTTATATATATATATATATATATATATATATATATATATATATATATAGATTGTTGTGTGCGTAGATAAGGAGTGACATGGATAAAATTGTATATACAAGTGAGAATAAGAGAATAGGCATGAAGACGGGATATTGTGGCAGACAATAAAAAATACTTTAGGAATCAAAATAAATATAAAAAGATCTATCGTGAACGAGGATACTATATTTGTCAAAAATTGTTTCTTACCTGTGAGTATGTAGTCAACTCTGAAAATGGGATCGGAAAGGTAGTCCCGAAAATTTGGGGAAAAACTCGGTAAATCTGGTTCCAGCGTCATTTTTAGACAAACAGCTGATGGAGGGTTTCTGAGAGAAATGACAAGTGAGAACATCAATCAAGACCACAAAACGGTACAAATGAAAATGTGAAGGATTTAAGATTTCACCGACATACGAGTGCTATCTATTGTACTGCACATGTTAATGGCTGAGAGATTACAAATTGTTACGGTGCCTGACAGAGAATAATAAATCGTGCAAGGCCAAGAACTAAATTAATGTCGAAAGCGATGATTTCGAGGATCCCAATCCAGTGTAGACATACCAAAAAACTAATAATTCGGTATAAACTAAAAACAGAATACAACATGTTATTTTGTGATCTATGGGTATTTTAAGAAAATAATAATAAAATTATACATACTAATTATAAGAGTCAAATAAATAAGAAAACTATTTAAAGAATGAACTGCTTTAGATATCTTAAATAATCAAATATAAAAGGAATAATATTTTGCCAGTTGAATTTAATTTTTAAAAGTATCTGCTTGGCTTTGAGATATTTTTGATTAAATAATTACAGATTTGCAACGTCTGACTTCACCTTGTGTACAATAACTTTGAGCTATTTCACTTAACTTGCAGAATTGTAAATTGTCTAAATTCGATTAAATCTAGTATATTTCTTGTGTTGGCGTAGTAAGACCTATTTGATATATATGTTTGCTGTCAATATAAACTAAACAATGTCCCAGATTAGAAAGGAAATCCATCCAGTTGACCGATTGCCTCCATATACGGAGAAGCTCAAACACTGGCCGGATTCTGACGTGGAATGGATTCAAAATGATGCACATTAGCTTTCAAATCTGCAACTCGAGTCACTGTACCGTCAGTTGGATATACTATACGAAAATATTAAGATATACAGCAATATATATTTTTTGATTAGACATTCCTTGATACGAAACATACCCTTAATCATAACTGAAATTCTAATTAACTACTCCTGATCAGTCATTATAAAACTGATATCATAACGGTTGGGGAAATTATATTGAATCAATGACTGATGGCAGAATTATGATTATGTATTTTTTGCCAGTTAAAACTCAACATTGCACCAGTTATTATAGACAGTTTATCCAGTGTTTCGTCCTTATTGGAAACTTTTCAACTACTGTCCAGTTTTTACTGTGGACTTGATCGAAACCGGGGCGCATTTGTCTCAGAGTCATCGATTCTATCTAATGTACTACCCCTGCCGCATAATGCACGCAATTTGAAATAATATTCCAACTTATGTTGCCTGTTGTTTGTCATCTTTTCATATGAAACCTGATTGGAATCACCGATTACCTGAACATTTAACTAGCCACCCCTGGCCTGTTTATATACAACATGCACTATGCCACATGGTGTAACCATATTGAATCGAAGTCAGATTACATATATGTGATTTAAATTTGTGTACAGTATGCAGTTCGTGTAGTGTAGTGGTTTGAATCGCAGACACTGACGCAGTTGTGATCCAGTTTGGATAAATTGCCTATACTAGTTGATGCAATGTTGAATTTATACTGAAAAAAATTACATAATTTAAATTCGGCCATCGGACATCGATATATATATATATATATATATATATATATATATATATATATATATAGGTATTTATTAAGAAATAATAACTACGTGGTAAATGTACTCAAGTACACTTAGTCTGAAATTATATCATTGTGTTGTATCATATGCGTTTTAACAACTGCACAAAATTCATACAGCATTTGAGACAGTTTAGCTAAGGAAATTCGAGATTTTATGAGAAACTGATGCAATCGAGTAGAATATTCTTTTCTTGTAATAAAGAGGGAAACAAATAGATTTATTGTCAAAAAGAACAAATAGGCTCGATTAATGTTATAAGGATAATTATACACGCGGCATCTTATTTTGAGCAATATTATAATAGGTTTTATGAATGTATTTTAAACTTATCAACAGAAATGTATTTTATTTTTGTGATATAGGGTATATAAACATATATTGATTTTGACTTCTCATTGTCAACAAGAATATGTCATTTTTTCTTCAAAGATTTATCAATCCAGCATACGTTTAAGTTTTAAAAATTTTATATAATAAAGCACCAATTGGACTATGAATGACAGATTAAGTTTAGTTTATCTATTACTAATAATCAATAAGGCCACATATGGATTCTCTCTAAGACAGACATTAAAATTTAATGGAAATTCACCCAAATGTATTCAGTAATTGTACGTAGATTTATGTAAATTAAGATACTCCTCCACATGAAATCAGTTTGATAAAACCAGTTTGAACTACTCCAGCCAATTATTTAATTCAAGTTTGCGAGCTTCAAGTAAACAGGAATCCAATTTTATTTAACCAGTTCTTGAACAACTTAGCTAAACAACCGTCAGTTATGCCAATAGACGTGTTTTGACTTTCCATGATCAACATCAGAGTACGATGGCAAATGACTAGCAAGGATTAAACCACAATGCATTTATATTGAAAGCAAAATTAGACATCCATCACTCACCTCTTGTAGTCTTGCATGAATTTTACATAACGGCAAATGTCGGTTGCATAATTTTTATGCAGTCACGAACATTAAATGTATCGACCTTTCACCACATATATATAGGTAATGCAAATAAATAATCATTGATTGCGCGGGTGGTAAAACATTTATTTAAATCAAGTTTGCTAGCTTGAAATAAACATCAATCCCATTATATTTAACCAGAAAAGTACATAGCAAAACTACTATCAGTCACATATACTGGCGCTTTTCGATTTTCCATGATCATCATCGATGTACGAGACCAAAAAGGCAAGCATTGATCAAACAGGAATGCATATATATGTAGAGCAAAATTACATATGAAGCACCCATCTCTAACTGTCTAGCATTAATTATACTTGACTGGAAAATTCGGCTAAATCAATATCCGTGTAGTCAGAAAGATAATTGATACAAAAAATCAATCATTGTTTGTGCGGGTGGTGGTAACAATTAATTAAATCAGGTTTTCAAGCTTGAAGTAAGCACCAATCCCATTGTATATAGCCAATTGCTGTTCGACTTAGTAAAACTATCTTCAGCCACACGTACTGGTGCGCTTTGACCTTCCATGATCCTCATCAGAGTGCGACGGCAAACTGACTAGCGAAGATTAAATGATAATGCATATAAATTGAGAGCAAAATTAAATATGCAGTACTCAATCCAGATAAGTTGTACGATAAAGTCAATATTCATAATGATCCAAATAATTTACGACTAACGCGATTGCTGCAAATTATGTTAAAATGATGATGAACCACACTGCCAAGGACTCATTTGCATTGGCAGAAAAATGGAAAGATAAGAACCTATTGGAATTAGTATGGCCTCTCTGGACCTTGGAGCAATCAATAATTATATTTCGCAAGAAAAAAAGTTTATTTATCCTATGCGAACTTTTGGTTAATGTGCCTCCGATATTTTCCAATGGCCTAGGCGGTCTAATAGAAATCTATCTCAAGTCTATCACAAACTGTACAGTGTATCTTTGAAGAAAAACAATTCGTCAAACAAAATATGCTTAATAATGCCTATTCTTGTCGATGATTGTTTGCACCACCAAGTAACAAATGGATTCAAATTTATAAAAAAAAATTTTTGGCATTAATGGAGGTATGTGGATCATATACATCTCAATTTTATTAAAAAACTGATTTGGCAACTGGTCTGGAAGAATCGAACGAGTAGAAATCATTATGAAATTCACAACTGAGGAATAATCCATTAACTGGAACATGCAATTAATTCCAGCAAATTGCGGGGCTCTTTGCTCGAGCCCTGCACGTAAACTAATTTATTTGGGCTAACATACACATTTAAAAAAAATGTGTACTGAAGTCAGATAATCAGAACTTGGTGCATCACTGCTGACCGTGGAAGAGGGATTTTTACTCAATTTAAAATGGAAAACTTGCCTTAAGATGCACTACAGAAGAATGGATACCTCGAACAGTGTATTGATGCCAACATGAAAGCAAATAACTTTCTACAGCAGACACGCTGATTAGAAGAATTAATTTCCGTCTTCCCTATCACGGGTAACTGTCTGTGTCATTCATAAGAAGGAAAATAAATTGAGCAGCAAAAACTTTATTTTACAACTATAAAGCTAAATATAATTTTTTTAAACAACGGGTCAAAACAGTAGCCGCTAAAGTTCAGCTCTTATTGTCACCTTAGTCGCATATCGTTTACAAGCTTAGATTTATCTGTACCAAAATTTATACACATCGGACAAAACCACCCATCATCCGTGTCAATAAAAGCTTATCACATGAGCGTACAAGCAAAGATCTAGTACCAGTGGAGAAATCGGTTACAACATATCAAATCATAAAGGACACAAAGATGACCACAAATTGTTTCAGTAAATTGCGAGATACAGTCGAAAAAACTTATTCCAGCAAAGATAAATTCATCAAATATGATACGCGATTTAACAGGACTGACATTAATAGACATAAAAAGATTATAGCAATGATGAATATTCACGTAGCTCGTCCAAATCATGAATAATCCTAAGACCAATATCTGAAATCACATCACACATCAGAAGGATAAACTAATATGTTACTAGGTTCGCAACACCTAATACATACTTGCATATATATATATATATATATATATATATATATATATATATATATATATATATATATATATTTAGTTCTCCGCAACAAAAAGTAATTAACAATTATCACCTGTTTAAAAATGTGCCTCCGAATGAAAACGTGACGCGACACCAAATTCCGAACGTTTTTAACGATTAAACGTACCAGAAAGAAAATTAAATTGTAACACCGTGCCTTGCGACATTACTAAGAAGACCAATAAGGAAACAAAGTGAGCAGTTACCGTAGGTGGCCCTTAACAAGACAAGGAAAAGTTTCACGGGCAAACGCCCTGAGATTGTGTGTGTTAGCGGCGTGTGGGTGCCCAGAAATCCTTCTAGACACTTGCTCTGTCTGTCTTGTCCGTTGGATGGAGATCCTTTGAGTAGAAGCACTTGAATAAGGAGAATTGACGAAACAGGATTTGATAGTTACTGGTCCACGGCCTAGACCAGTATTGTTAAAGATATGCGGCAACACTGAGATGGCTGGTAAACATATAAATTCGATTAATAAATGATCGATCAGGTATGAATGGATGCCCAGTAACGAGATGATTTGCGTGACTGAAGACTGGCCGAATTTGTAACTCAGCGTTGTAAAAAGCAAGCAGACAGTCGGTGTAGATAGTCAATGCAGCAAAGAGAAAGACAGTATTCACACGTAATGAACAGAGCAGTAATTATGCGTGGTAATTGCACCGCTCTTTTATAGATGCCAAGTCGCACGTGATTGGTTAACAGTATTTTTGCGCGTTCTCATTGGACCAATATATTAAATTTTGAATTCAATATTGACTTTGTCGGAAAATCAATCTGAACATTTTAAAATGTTAGCGGATTAAAACAAACAGACAACTGAAACGGATCAAATTATGTCATCATCATTTTTAATTTAATTCGAAATTAATGTGCAATTTATTGACTGACAATAAACCAATAAGAAAGCATTTAACCTGACCTAAATAATAAACAATCGAGTGTTCTCTACATTTCATTAATTGTATAAGCGCAATATATTTCCTACGAACACACTCTGCCTCGTGTCCTACATGCTCTCGCTATCGCCTGGCTTCCTCGGTTTCTATCTGCGCTCACTAAATTCACTCGCTGTCTTACGTAAGCTGATTCAATAGCACTGATTTGTGAACACCTACAATTATCATATTATTCAATGGAATTCATAATGGAAACTGTGTCAATAAGCAAATGCCTAAAATCACGTAAATTCACAAAACATACCAAGAAAAAGGTTTTCTCGTCTAAAACTACATTTCTTTTTCGTTTTGAAATGTGTATACTATAAATTTACATAAAAGTGCAATAAATTAATCGATATTTTATGTGATATATAAAATAAAACAAATTATAATGGCAAAATTTTAATAAATTTATGCTGACAGAGTCAACTAAAATTTTTTTTTAAATAGAAAATACATCTCATCCACTAGACCAATTTCGTTCGTGTTAAACACTTCTGAAATGCTTACAAAGTATTTCTCATTGATGTTTTTATAACGATGGTAAGCACATTTTAATTAAAAGGCATATTGTATCATAATTCAGGCTATCAAAGCATTAATAGAAAGAGGAATGTGGTAGGACCATTTTCATTGTTTTCTTATAATTCTTTGGGATAGTAAATTCAAATAACAAGGTTATTTCCAAAATTAATTGTAACATTGCAAAGATATTTATGAGTCTTACAACTGGTTACGGTTGTGTTAACCAACTTTACGAACCGAGGACGAGTGTATAGAATATTGGTTTTCATCTGGTATTACGATATTATAAGTTTTGTCCTATAAACTTTGAAGTAATGCAATGAGGCAATCATTCAACACATGGGAGGCGATCCACTTACTTAATCTGAGTTTGATGACTTGAGATAAATAACAATACCATTATCATTTCTTTAATCAAATTTTCAATCGTGATATAAATAGCTGATCCATTATTTACATTTATTTATCGGTATATACCACGTATTGTATAGTATGGAATAGGCATTTCATCCAGTAGACCGGTTTCGTCCTTATGTGGACCTCATCACATACTGCGCCGGACAGGGTGTTTATATCAAGGTCTCAGACTTGATTAAAATAATTTTTATCACCGCCCAGCTAACTTATAATTATTAAATCCCACTCTCAACCGGACGCAAAACATACACAGAATACCGGTAGTTATGCGGTTTTTCGACTGGTTACAGAATTTGATCTGTCTTACATCAATTTCAATAGATTTATTTAAATATTAAAGCTAGTGTTTAGTCAAGTTACATTATCTGCAATTAACCTCATATAAATGCTGTTCTTGTAGAGGAATGATAACGTCTGCGGAAGGCATGAAATTCATCCGATGTGAATATTTCATGAGTTAGTTTATTGGCAAATATTTGCACCAGAACTATAATTCTTTCAAATCGTGGTATTATATGTAGTAGAATATAACTTTCATAAAATATATTTTTTATATGAAAATAAACGTGGATGATGTAAAGTCTGTTTAATCTAACAGATCTAGTTTAGTCAGGTTTCTGGAGAAATATATAGCGCAATCCTATTTGGGTTTTTTAAAAATTTTCGGTTGGTTGCATCAATTTGTCGAATAGAGATATCAATGCAATTTTTCGCATACCGTGTGCATGGAGGACGTAAAACACAGTTGATAATATCGAAAACAATATTTAAATTAATTATTATTATTATTATTACTACTACTATTACTATTACTATAATTATTAAATGAGTACTAAATTTTCATAGAGGTCTACATATCGGTTTAAATATCATATAATTACGTAATATGACATTTGACTTTTCAAAGAGCAAATATATTGCACAAATCGAAATTATTTTAGTAACCCACATAGTATAAATAAACTTTAAATATTTTTCTTATAAGGTTGTTGTTTATAGATAAAGTTAGTCAAAAAACAGGTAACGTAGATGTCAATGAGATAACATATTTTGTTTTTGAAGAGCTTGACACATTTCGTTTATTACGTATATGAACTAAATTTCAAAGTGAATATTATTATTCACATAGAAATTAATATATATCATCAATATCGAAGTCGTGTATATTTTAATAACTTTTTCGGAAAAAAACACTATCTTTTCAAAACTTTTGCCGAGCGAGAATGCAGCACGAAGATATTCGTGAAGTAGAAAATGTTAATAGCATTTCATTTTTTTAGTTTTATTTATATTAATTCTATATTGGAAATCGAGGACTTTCCACCTAGTTATGAGTCTTCGAATGCAGTTTCAAATGAATGGCGATTCGAATGATTCTGTGGTTAGATCAGCACACCTCTAAGCAGAAGTGCTTAGGTCCGACCCCTTTCAGTGGCAAATTCTGTACAGTACGTAAAGAGTTACCAGTTGGTAAAAAACAGTCTACTGGATTAATTACACAATACTGACAAATGTATCTATAATAGGAATTTTGGTTATATCGAACACGCAACCGTGATTTTAATGAATGAATTCATAAATATTGTGAGTATTTAAACCTTTAATCGGCGATTTACGCGAGTCTTGTTGTCCAGGTGTTGTTGGATATCCCATCATTTTCTTAATGTCCATAGGTCCAGTCGTTTACATGCAAATTTCCAAAACCTGAAAATAACAGCATTCAATGAGTTTTATCACAACTAACGTTCTATTGACAGATTTTTGATTGACTATTCTTCTTTACTCTTAATGAAATCATGCATTTTCGCCCTTTTGTATTAGTATTTTTCTTTTTCAACAAAATGCCTTTTCTTCCCGTGGCTTTGTCTGGACACATTGTATGTTATGTGAAGATGTACCGATTCTATAATGTTCTGTCAATTATATATTTATGTCTCGATCCAAAGAATCAAGGCATTTAGTTAATTGAAGTTAAATCTTTGTCAACTTACTGCTGTTTAATTCCTTTAAGTAATAATTGATTTGCACAGGTGATGGTAACAATTCTTAAAATCAAGTTTTCCAGCTTGAAGTAAAAACCAATCCCATTGTTTTTACCAGTTGTCGAACAACTGGCGGTAGTTTTGTTATGTTGTACGGCGACTGGTTAAATTTAAAGAGATTGGTGTTTACTTCGAGCTCGCTTACTTGATTTAAAGAGTATTATAATACTGTTTAATAGAAAATCTTCAGTTCAGTTATTATTATCAATGCAAATATGATCACTCTTAAATACATTGAATAACCATTTGATGTAGTTATACTACTCATGAAATAATAAATATGTTATAAACTATGCTAATAATTTCATTTAAATGTTTCACACTTTTTGCAATAGTGTTGTACACACACACACACATACATACATACATACATACACCAGTAAACATGCACCCATATATATATATATATATATATATATATATATATATATATGTGTGTGTGTGTGTGTGTGTGTGCTTATATGTGTGTGTACTTGTGTATTATAGCTTTAATGCCCAATGAAGCTGTGTCGTGTCTTCAAATAAGTTATGCTGCGTGAAGAATCGAGCATCCAAACCTAGGAAGTATTCCTAGCTGCTTTTTGCATGCGATTTCATTCAGCTTACCCACTTTTACTCTTTCTTGCTTCGCCGCATTAAAAATGAGTTTAAAATGTGTGCAAATAAAGTTAATTATAATATAATACACTGATGTTAATTAAGATGTTTCCCAGTTTTACTTTTTCCAACATGTATTCTTCTTTTTAATGAAGAAGTGTCTGCGAACATTGAAGTCATTCTTACAGGTAAATACTAGTTGTTTAAATCAACGTTCTAAACTAATTAAATAAGATTTTTGCGTGCATTTTTCCAGTTTCACTTTAAAATCGTCACGTTTCACCTTCGAATATGGCGCATATGTAAAACTACATTAATCAATTTATTTAATTGCTTGCTTAATCTTGAAATAAATTATATTTAAGGTTGTTTCTTTTAGCTGAAAATCTTTGGCCAATCTATAAAATTTTAAGCAATGCCCTATTTATTTCAATTATTGATAGCAATATCACAAATGATAATAATAGTATTCACAATTATACAATGTTTATAATAATCATTTTATTAATAGTCATATTAATATTATATCTATATATTAGTATTATATATATATATATATATATATATATATAATACGAGAACAGATTTTCAAAAGTTTAAAACTCTATTGAATAACAAAACAAATAATTTCCAAGTTATACATATGAGTAATAAATGTGAGAATCCAAATCTTCCACGAATTAAAATTTTTGAAGAGTTTCTTCATTGTACAATTTAATTCCTTGGCTTTTTTAATATGATAAATATTTTTTGTTTGCATTTTATTTAAATCGCCTTTTTATGCACGTTTTGCATATTAATATGCGAAACACTCGTTGTATAATTTGTTCCAATCAATTTTGATTTGCTTCTTGCTTTTGCTATTACCCAATTTAGTAATTTGTGAAACTGAACAAGCATATAAATTAAACCCAACTTAGAACTTAGGAAACTATCTAATTGTTCCTAACTCTGGTACTAATCAATATTTCAAATTTCGCAATAAATGGTTAAACCTTGCTATCGTGTCTCAATCACGCATATAACTTCGATATAAATAACGAAATATAGACTTGAGGCATCGCTTAAATGTCCTTATGCAGAGCATATTCTTTGACACTTTCACTTTAAAACGGAAGTCATTGCATATTGAATAAATACAATATTTTCTATCCAGCGAATGAATAGCACATATTTGCCAGAAAATGTGCATTTATGAAATACTAAAACCTGTTTACACACAAGGATGCTATCACATAGAGTCGAAGGATTTATATTTTCGATGGAACGTAAATTTTACAGGAAGAAGTCAAAAGCAAATTTGTTACTTAAAATTGAAACAATGGGCAAATTTATCTCACAATATGAAGCAGATTTCTAAACGAGATTAGAACGCAAAAACAACTCAAAATCGTCTTATTCTTTAAATAAATTTCTGAGTAGTTTGGTTTAAACGAATAATTAATAACAGTCTATTTACCAGTCTCCTATTGTCAGCTATGTCTAAAATATGTGAGCAATATCTAGTCATATTTATTTGTGGTAATCTACGGTGTTTTTGTGTTGGTTCAGTCAGTCATTTTGTATAATCTCGATAAATAAGAACCCATCCGAACTCTTTTATTTATATATATCTTATTTTATATTGTTTGACCATGATTATTTTGCTTGAAACATTTGACGTAATGAAATTAAAATAACTTTGATTTTTGAATATATTAAACTTACAATTTTGAACGTTTTAGAATTTTCATTTTGGGAAAAAATTCCAGTCTAATGGAAGTTTGATAAAATCACATTTCGGATAAGATTTTAAACTATATTTTGGAAATCTGGTTTTAGTTCCCCCAACTTGACGTTTCGCAGCACAAATAATTCTTGAAATATTTTACGGAATATAATTAATTTTATATGATCTACGTATAGATTGAATAGACCAAATCAAATTTTAAAGAAAATACCCACAATTATAATTGACATAATCTTAATTAACGAATGGAATTATCAGTTTACTAATATCTTTTAAGAATGGCAAAATTAGTGAAATAAAAATGATTAGCCACAATTTTTAAATGTTATGTAAATAATAAAATTTTCTTCTCTCAATCAATTAATATACCTCAGTTATTTTTTAGGAATAAGACCACAATAAAAAACTTTGGACACAATTAATAAGAGCTTGACGTTTATTTTACTAAATTAATAGTAATTTATGAATTATCGTCCAAGGAAATCATTTTGCAAATATTTCGAGTACAAATCTGTTTTCTGTAATACATATTGTCACAAGATTTCTATCATTTCAAGTTTGAAACTCTTGTCAATTTTTTCTTTGTTCGAGTTTGAATTTTGCAACATTATACAATTTTACAATAGTTCAATTGATTAACTGTACAGTATCGCTGAATTAGTAATGGATAATAAATTAACGCGAGTCGGATTTGCTGCATTCGTTAACAATTGTATATAACGAAAGAGTACTTGCTTATAAAGTCTGCAGTACTTCCGCATTCGTCATCAAAACTCGCATAAGTGCAGTACCGATTACAACGTCGAAAAACATGACGGTTATCTCATATAGGACTACGAAGTTTAAACGGGTCGTATTTCACAAATTTACTAATGAATATAGACGCTAAAAATGTAATAGAAATATTTTAAGCTGTCTGCCCTAAGTTCGAATTATAGAGCTTTGATTAATATTCTTACCAATGTTAATAATATTTTTCTTTTCTGTCGTCATTGTCGATTGTCCTGTCTTGTCGTTATTGTTGTTTTATCTTTTCTTGTCCGAAGAATAATATTAAGTGGTGTTTCTGTAATGATACTTCTCGTGATATTCCTACTGATGTTACATTAAGTGATATTATTTTATATGAAGTTGGAAAAAAAATTTTTGTTTCTGCATTTATTATTATTATTATTATTATTATTATTATTATTATTATTATTATTATTATTATTGAAAGACAAAAACCAATTCGAAAAATTTAAGCATCGGGAGAGTGTGAAATAAAGGAACATACAATCAATTTCGTGCATCACCTCCAGGGCAAGAACAATGTCTGAACTCGCTTCTTCATTTGCTTGTATTTTCTAGTATATATAATTGTTTCTGTTTCTCCCTTCTTTATTGTTGATGCTGTTCTTTTTCTCCTGTAGTTTCTTTGTTGCTTTTGCTGCTCATTTCTTGCTATTGAAAGTTCTTTTTTGATCTTGTCGTTTCTGCTGCCGATGTTGTATTTATTGTGGTTAATATTATTGTTGTTAATTTTTATAATAATCGGTATTTTAGTTACTGTTTTTTCAGCATTCATTATGTTCTGATTGTTACTGTGTTGTTTTTTGCTATTGAAAGTACTTTCGTTTTATTTGTAATTTATTTTAGATGACACTGTTTCGCTCGTTGCTCGTCTTTTATTGCTATTTTTGCTGTTGTTGCTGCTGTTTTGATATTTTTCTAAATTTTGTTTTTGTGTTAGCTAACTTGTTGTCGGTGTGTTTACTGCTGAAATGTTTTTATTAGATTGTCTTGTTTCCGTTGTGTTTTTCTTGTCGATGCTGCTTCAGTCTTGTTGTTGCGTACGTTACTGATGTCTTCTTCGTTTTTTTAAATTCTTCTTGCTGTTGGTTTTATCATTGTGATTTATTAGTTTCTGTTGTTGGAATTAAGATATTTTTACACATGCTGTTAACATATTGTTGGTTTTGCTAAAGTTCTTGACGCTCTATTGATGTTGTTATTACTGTTGCTGATTGTCTTAATACTGCAGACTTGTTGTTGTTGGACGCATCGCACTCTTAATAATAATAATCATAATAATCAGGGTCATAATAATTATTATGACAGTGATAAATAACAATAATTATAGTCATGATCATAATTATAATAACAAAAATAATAATAACGATAGTAATTATTAATAAAAATAATAATAATAATAAAAATAATAATAATAATTTCTTTTGAAATGCGAGCTTTAATAAAATTCATTGTACCCTTCTTATGTGCAAAAAAAAAAGAAATTTTATCAGATATAAGAAAATTTTCTTTCTCATGGTCTTCTCAAATATCTACTCATGAACATATCTTTATATATAAATTGGAAAGCAAAACAAGATAGAAATATGTGAACAAAGAGAGTGTGAAAAATAGCAACCAATCAATTGCGTGCGTCACATCCAGTTCAAGCTCAATGCTTGTACGTGCTTCTTCTGCGTACATAAATCCGGCTGCAATTTGTTTATCCATAAGGCTTCGTATGTGGCTAGCTCCCTTTTGTTTTTGCATTTAGTAATTACTTTGAATGCTACGTCTGGAGAACATACGTGCGATGTTTCGATGATGTGTTGCGCAATAGCAGACGTGTATTCACTATTTGATTTAAAACAGGCGTTCAAGTTGCAATGTTCTCTCATTCGAATAATTAACCGTCTGGTCGATCGGCCTACGTAAGTTGGTCGACAACTTGCGCATGTACATTGGTAAATAATATTTTATATCGACATTAACGGCCGTTTCTCTTTGATTGCTGGTAAAGGCAAGTGTGTAACCCTAAATAACACTCGTAGTTTGGCTGCATTAAATGTCCGTGTCAATGCTGCTTCAACTTTCTTTCGTGCCATTCGGGAAACTGCATCCCCCTTAAATGGGATGTTCCGAGAGACTGTTTACTTTTCTGGCACGTAATACGTTTGTTTCTGTTTAAATCCCCTTTTAATAATTGATTCAATTAATTGTCTGGGATAGCTTTTAGACATTAAATCGTGAATTGCTTTATTATATTCATTTTTTTAGAATGTTGACTAACCAACCTGTCAGTTTCTTGAATGGCACAAAAGAAAGTCGAAGCAGCATTGACACGCACATTTAATTCAGCCAAACTACGAGTGTTATTTAGGGTAACACACTTGCCTTTACGAGCAATCAAAGAGAAACGGCCGTTAATGTCGATATAAAATATTATTTACCAATATACATGCGCAAGTTGTCGATCAACTTACGTAGGCCGATCGACCAGATGGTTAATTACTCGAATAAGAGAACATTGCAACTTGAACGCCTGTTTTAAATCAAATGGTGAATACACGTCTGCTATTGCGCAACATATCATCGAAACATCGCACGTATGTTCTCCAGACGTAGCATTCAAAGTAATTACTAAATGCAAAAACAAAAAGGGAGCTAACCATATACGAAGCCTTATGGATAAACAAATTGCAGCCGGATTTATGTAAGCAGAAGAAGCACGTACTAGCATTGAGCTTGAACTGGATGTGACGCACGCAATTTGATTGGTTTCTATTTTTCACACTCTCTTTGTTCACATATTTCTATCTTGTTTTGCTTTCCAATGTATATATAAAGATATGTTCATGAGTAGATATTTGAGAAGACCATGAGAAAGAAAAATTTTCTTATATATGATAAAATTTCTTTTTGTTTTTGCACAAAGGAAGGGTACAATGAATTTTATTAAAGCTCGCATTTCAAAGGAATCTTTCAAAAAATTAGATGAACTAGTGACGTTAAAGTTGTTGAGCGCAAATAACGCAATTGTGGTTAAAAACATTATTATCAGTGTATTAAACAATTACGGTTCCCAGGTGATTTGGTACGCAGTTTACGAAAGTCAAAACTACGAGTCAACCGAAGAAATCTTACAAGGTTGGCGTATTCTAAAATTGAGCAGTTGAAGGAAGATGAAGCAGTGCTACAGGCAAGAATTGGGTGTGTATCTTGTGTATTAGATGAACTAAGTCTTTTTGCAAGAATGAAATTTTTGATGTTTTTGCCGACAGTTATGAGGAAAGATAAAGCAAGAATTTTGAACGAATTGGAAAAAGATGTAAAACCTGGAGTTTTGTGTGATTTAATACCGACCGATCTTGATAAGCGTGTGCTTAACTTATCAAAAGTGCCAATCGATCAGCTAACAATGGAGGCACTATCGATGGGCCGAAATTATGGAATACATCCTTCTAATAAATACAATGTTGATTTTGAGGCAGCATTTGAATTGTTATTTGAACAAACAGCTGCCTTGGAGCCTACCAGTATTGATTATAAAAATTGGTTCAAGGCTACACTAGTTGATCAGGCTTCACACCTGAAATCGTCTAAATGCGCAGAGCAGCATGCGTTGACAAAGCAGCATCTAAATGCACTTAGAAATATCAGCAGAAATGCAGACATCAAAATACTACGCGCTGATAAAGGAAAGAGCGCAGTTATAATGGACAAATCTAAATACGTACAAAAGATGGAAAACGTGTTAAATGACAATACAAAATTCACACGTCTAGACGATAAATCAGATGAAATAGACAAGGTGGAGCGCAAAGTAATAAATGAAATTAAGATTTTGACAGATGCCGGTTTTATTGATGAGGCCACTGCACAGAAGCTCAAGCCAGTTGGATCATCTACACCAATAATGTACGGATTACCAAAAACACACAAAAGAGGTTGTCCTATGAGGCCAATTTTATCAATGGTAAATTCTCCGTTTCATGCACTAGTTAAATGGCTAGTTCGTTTACTTGAACCATTACGTAAACTACTAGGTAATCATTCGGTTGCCGATTCGTTTGAGTTTGTAAACAAAATTCAAGATATAAATGTTAAAAACAAGATTATGGTATCTTTTGATGTTACGTTTTTGTTTACAAATCTTCCAATTGAAGAAACCATTGACATTATAGTCAAAGCGGTAGAACACGATATATTACCATCGGCGGTTCCAGGTCAATCTCTACGGAAGCTTATCTTATTATGCACGAAAGACGTACGATTTCGTTTTAATGGAAACATCTACAAACAGACTGATGGTGTCGCAATGGGAAGCCCCTTATCTCCAGTGTTGGCTGAGATTTTTCTAGGGCACCTAGAAAATACATCATTAAAGAGTGACATAAGTAAATGTGCTCAATATATACGGTACGTGGGTGATATATTTCTTGTACTTAAGAACAGGTCGCAATCACGAACATTGCTTCAAATTTTTAACAAAGCACATAACAATATCGGTTTCACGTCAGAGCACGAGAAAGATGACTGTCTGCCTTTCCTAGATGTACTATTAAAGAAAGAAACTAATGGTAAATTAAACAGAAAAATTTACCATAAACCAACATGGTCTGCACAGTATTTGCATTACAGCAGTTTTGTGCCATTTCAATATAAATTATCAACAGTTCGTGGTTGTTTTTCAAGAATTGACAGGTTGGTTAGTCAAGATTCTAAAGAAAATGAATATAATAAAGCAATTAACGATTTAATGTCTAATGGCTATCCCAGACAATTAATTGAATCAATTATTAAAAGGGGAGTTAACCAGAAACAGACGTACTATGGGCCAGAAAAGAAAACCGTCTACCTAAACATCCCATTTAAAGGGGATGCAGTTTCCCGAATGGCACAAAAGAAAGTTGAAGCAGCATTGACACGCACATTTAATGCAGCCAAACTACGAGTGTTATTTAGGGTAACACACTTGCCTTTACCAGCAATCAAAGAGAAACAGCCGTTAATGTCGATATCAAATATTATTTACCAATATACATGCGCAAGTTGTCGATCAACTTACGTAGGCCGATCGACCAGACGGTTAATTATTCGAATGAGAGAACATTGCAACTTGAACGCCTGTTTTAAATCAAATAGTGAATACACGTCTGCTATTGCGCAACACATCATCGAAACATCACACGTATGTTCTCCAGACGTAGCATTCAAAGTAATTACTAAATGCAAAAACAAAAGGGAGCTAGCCACATACGAAGCCTTATGGATAAACAAATTGCAGCCGGATTTATGTAAGCAGAAGAAGCACGTACAAGCATTGAGCTTGAACTGGATGTGACGCACGCAATTTGATTGGTTTCTATTTTTCACACTCTCTTTGTTCACATATTTCTATCTTGTTTTGCTTTCCAATTTATATATAAAGATATGTTCATGAGTAGATATTTGGGAAGACCTTGAGAAAGAAAATTTTCTTATATCTGATGAAACCTCTTTTTGTTTTTGCACAAAGGGGTAATAATAATTTATTATATATATATATATATATATATATATATATATATATATATATATTACTATAAATTTATTTCTGTCAACGATCTTTCCACTTTACTATAAATAATAGTTGCAATTTTATTTTGCCTCCATGTTCTCTTTTTTGTGCGCTTATTTTGCACAAATTTACTCCTTATGTTACACTTATTTTATTCAAATTTTGTGACGTCGAAAAGCAGTTAAACCACTTTATCGATTTAAGTATCTTTATTTAGGGAACAAATTAAATTGCTCTCATCTATGCTTTCGAATGTATTAACAATTATTTTTTTAAATAACTTTGTACAACTAAATATTTCGCAAAATTGCTTGCGGTTAGGCAATTTACATCAAGAAAGGTGTCCTTTTTTAACTTTGGACCAAATAGGAAGCTGGAAGTAACATCGAGAATAAATGGATTGACAAGGCTTATCCAACATTATAGAAACACTGTTGGACAAAGGTGGTATTTCAGTTAGGCAATAAATGATTACGCGCGCGGTGATATTTATGATTTAAATCGGGCTTATTTAAACTAAGCAAAAAATTCATTCCATTTGATTTAATTTGATATTATGGCTGGTACCACATTAAGCATACAAACCATAAAAGAAATGCTGGAAATTTTTTCATCTATTATGTAATTATATTTCAGCCAGTATGAAATATGTGATTTCATCAGCTGCGTCACCTTGTCGCACACTAAGCAATGTTTTTTGGTTAGCCATTTCTTCAGGGGGAGCATATGTGGCTTCTCTTTGAACATAAAATTCTAACTAGCCTCCACCAATCTCTGAGTGTAGAATAAATACATTGCTACCAGTAGAAATTTTACTGAATTAAAAGCATATGTATTTAAAGAATAAAAATAATTGCGCGCGTGTTGCCAATAAGTATTTTTAATCAATTATGTGAGCTTGATTTAAGCATAGCATCATTTAGAAAAGAAAGTCCAACCAGTAGACAGTACTCGTGCTTATTGGTAACTATTGATTTGCTGGTTATAATTCGTCGCGGACAAGACGCGAATCGGGACATACAGTCTTTGGCGTTTTTACCTCCATTCACTGCACTAACATTGCCGCAGGTTACACGAAATTTGAGGTCATACACAAGCTTACGTTGATGGTTAGCCTTTTATACATTTCGAACCAATTTGTAATCACATACGAACTGAAGTTTCAACTGTCTCCTGTGGATCTGTCGTTATAAAATACAAACAATACCACTTGGGGAATGTTCTTTATACAGCCAAATTATATACACACAAAATCATGTCATTAGATTTTTAATCTATAAACCATCAAAAATTTGCACTTTCCCTGCCATCATATGACAAATCACGGTTTGCTAGCTAGTATTTCAGGTCATAAGAGAACCAAAATTGGTTCCACTTAAGTAGACGGCGCACCAGAAACATGAAACAGTATATGATTACATATTGCGTGTGGCATGTGGCATGGTTAACAACGTGCATAGATTATCAGACTTCAAAACTTACGTTTCCAGTTAAAAATCGGAACACTAACTAAAGAGTTCCCTATAAGAATCAAATTGGTTTATTGGATTAATGTTCCTTGCTTACTGATACAATACTTAGTTTTTACTTCCATTATATATATATATATATATATATATATATATATATGAAATATGTACATAAGCTACGATTAATCATAAATGTGGCGTCCACTACATATTCATTTTAATCAACAGAATTATTGGCTGCGCATTTGACTAAAATAAAAAATTAGACGATCTAAAATGACTGCTTCGACAACACTAATGTACACAAAATATTCATTTTATCTATCTATTAAAGTGAACACTTGATTTTTAACTCTTCAATTTTAAGTAACGATATTGAAGCCTTTTGCATAATCCTAATCTTGCGTAAGGCTTTACTTATGGTCATTTAGAGTCAATTTAATCCCATGCTTATCCAGATAAATATAAATTGCAGTCTATACAGCAAAGCATATTTATTTCCATAACATTTTTGAAAAAACCTTAATTAATTTAAAGCTCGAATGCTTTTGAAGAAGAAAATCAGCTTATATATTTTTCTGTCTGAAATATAAGTCACTTTAAACTAATAAAATTCCCGCCATAAAATTTATCTCTCTTGGATTATTTTTAGACAGGTGAGTTATTTTAGCTTGGCTACCTTACGAAATGGCTTTCGTAAAATCAACATATTTTTTCAACTATTTTTCTTACCAAAATTAATTGTAAACATTTTATCTTCCTTTTAATATTTGGTTTGAATATGTATGCCTGAAAAACCGTTGACCTGATAATGGAACATGTTTGGTTAATATTGATTTTGACGTGCGCGTTTCTCAATTAAATAGCTCGAATATCAATATTCAGTATCTGTTTGATACTCATGTAACAGCTAAAATTGTGAAGATCGATTTTCATTCAGTTATTTATTATATACGATACCTTTAGATCAGAAAAGCATAAAACAAACATATAGAACCGGTGTTAATTTTAACGATTAGATGTATATTGCAGAAGATTAAATAGTTGCGAATTACTTAATCACCATTTGTTCACATAACAAAAGGATAAACGCGAGTGTCAGCATTATGATTGTCAACCATGATGAAGAAAAAAAAGATTTGATTTAAACTAATATAAATTATAAAATAAATTTAATTTTTTGAGTAGGTAAAACAGAATGTACTAAATATTTAAATTTAAAAAATTAGATGTTGATTTGAAAGAAACAGATGGGTTCTTGCGCCTGCGTGTCAGAATGAATGACTAAACAATTTAAATATGTTAACCTTGTTAAGATGTTGCTTCACTTTAATGCGCTACAAATATTCTATTGAATTCTGGGGTAGAATGACAGAAAATTATTGGACTATGAAAGGATCTATTGCGGTTCCGGTCAATGATTATATTTTTTATTTATATGTTGGAACCAAGCAATGTATTGCTTTTAAATGAATTGAAGCCTCATAATTTCTGTTAAGATAATGTCTGCTTTGACGACGAATAGCGCAATAATTCAATTTCAGTTTTTTTTCTGACCCAGATATTGGTAAATGTTTTATTTATGACTTAGCCAACATAAAAATGTGTATATATTCTTCTGGCAGTAAAAAACAGTTTTATTGCATTGCCCACCTGTCCTAAAATTTGTCTTTATTTAAAAGATACAGGAAAAATTAATCATGCTATAAAGCCTGTTGTGAATATGCCCAAAGAAGTTGAGGCGTAGTATACTGTTCACCACCTTTCCAAAAAAGTATAATTGTCTTTGGCCTTTTTTGTGGTAACCTGCCTATCTTGCTGACAACACAAAATCACAATGCAATTGGAATTCAGAGGCTAGAACAATTCACCTGATATTTGTGGTCAATGAAATGTAGGCCGATGATGAGGAAGAATGTGACTGCATTTGTCGGAGCGCATACCAATTTGTTGTACACAGAAGCTGTTTTAGTTAAAATTTTTAAAAAGACGAAGTGTGCAATTATGCTTCTCTACTTTGTTGACCTGTTGTAAAATTGGAAGTTGTTTAGAACTATTTACGCAAAATTGACTTCTTTGGACGTTGGCACTAAATTCAAGTAACGCTAGAGTCATTTTAAACAATACATCGTGTTGTTTCTTTTTGTTTTGAACATTGTTACTTATTATTTTGATCGTTTCGTTTTCTAATTAAACTATATTTTGCATCAGATTTTTTTACCCGTAAAACCTTTTTAAAGGATGCAGAAAAACTTATGATGTACAAGCTTTTATGGTTTTTTTTCATTTTGAGTTATTTAGTGTACGCAATTATGGTTTCTAAAAAGAAGCTCTAAATTTAAAATAAAAAGGCTTTTGGTATCAGTAGATGTTTCAATAATACGCAGTTCCTTATTGGATGAGGAGTGGCTTTATGAAATAGTTATACTTATTGACTATAGTCTAGCGGCAGGCATAGTTTCAAGATCAAGTGGATTCTAAAAAAATGTCGATCATTATCTATTTCCTGGATCAAATTCCTAATTAGTGATAAATTAATCAAGAAGATATTACTATTGTGGTTTTTAAAAACTAAATCTGCATTACGTCAATAGAAAGTACAATTAAATTTACATCTATCGGTGGAAGTAAGCAACGTTAATAAATCCTATGCATCAGTTGAATGATTACATCGAATATAATACGACATAAAAATATTTTCAATAAAAGAAAATGTTATCCCATGTGATGGAAATTCATAAAGGATATTTTTGTCAAATACGTAAAACATTTTATTGCATATATGATTTTTTTAGAGACGTTTAAATATTTCTTACAATTTAACAATCATTAATTGCGCGGGTGTGGATAAGTATTATTTGTATTAGGCTTGCGAGATTTGGTAAAGGCTAACCACAATTTTTCGTATAACCCTTCACAACATAGCACAACAACTGTCAGGTAAATTTACTTACGCGTTTCGACCTTCCACGTTTATCATCATAGCAAGGCGGCACACTGAATAACGAGGGTATAATCACAATTCAAATACAGGGTGATAAAAATCGTATATGCAGCTCTCTTCTCATCAGTTGCAGCGTATGTAAAACACCTTGATGTGAGAATCGCATATCTGATTTTAAATACTTTCTACATGTATTGCTGTTTGATGTTCGTTAGAAAGATTTTGTCGTACTATGATAACTATTATGAAATTTTGGAAGGTGTTAGTAAATGTGACTGGTCGTTGTCTTAAATAATAATTTGCGTGTTAAATAAGCACCATCACTCCATGTTATTACCTGATTTACTAGAAAAATACAATGAAGAAATTAATTCGGTTTAAGTAGGAAAACCTTCCACATATAAAGTACGCAAGAAAAAGTGGCCAATAAATGTGAACTAAACGAAGTATAAATAGAGCTTATTTCACATTGTCCTTGGAAATCGCCATAAAGTTGACAATGCAAGAGAAACTTTTTTTTACGCGCAATTTTGGACGAATTAGATGTTTTTCTATACCCTACAAGTAAACATGCCTGTTAATAACTGGCCGTATTTAAAATTTAAAAGCGTTTCTTTTGTGAGTTGAATTATTTTCCAGGAAACGTATATTTAGCTATTGATTTACAAGAAAAACAAATATACTTTTCAAACAACAGGTTAATACGTACTCCAAAAACGTGAATTTATTCGTTTCCTGTATCTGCCTCAATAATGTTTCCCATAGTTAACTTTTCACTTGTGGATAGATTTGGATGATGGCTGCTTTTCAATTTTAGTCACGGCTAGGTGTGTGTGAGCATATATTGCTATTTGAAGGATCTTTAGATAAACATACGGTGTTTAGAACATTGAAAGTAAAACTAATTCGTTTGTGAACACGTATTTACATGGATCTTCTTATTCTCTTTGCGAAACTGTGATCTGTTATGCTTCTTCTATTTGATAGTTTTATTCTAATTTCTAATGTCCTATCTATGTTTCCTGAATTTTCTATCTGAACAAAATGTATTATTGCTTATAATCAAGGTCGAATTCTTGATATATACACCGGTTTCGTCCTTATTGGGAACTCGTAACGTAATGTTCAGAATTCGCATTTTCTGCAATACTTAGCTTAAACTTACAAATATGTGTACATAGTGGGTCAGGTGTTTATATCAAGATCGTAGTTGTTATAACCCAACGCGTAATCAATTTTCGTTTAAGTATATAAAAGTTATTCTTGTGTTTTATTTTTACACTACATAGGTTGTTAAGAAGGAGAAATTGCCCATCTGTACAATTTGTCGTCTTGTTTCAATTCATATCGGTTAATGAAGTTTTGCGCAGTCTAAAGTAAATTTACTTTAACTTTTCAGCTAAGTAAGCTAATTTTTATTCATTAAATTAACCATTCACCCTCATCTAATTCTAATTTATAGCCGAATTGAATGCTTGTTTATTGTTGAATATCTATTTAACTATTCTTTTTAACAAATCCTGGCTATTTGCGTTTTGCTATTATAGTTAAGAGCGCTTTAGAATTTTCATTTTC
>JAQBSW010004461.1:12500-69072 GCA_029291075.1 Eudiplozoon nipponicum | reverse complement strand
ATATAAATGTGTGTACAAATAAACAATCATATCATATATATATATATATATATATATATATATATATATATATATATATATATATATATATATATATATATATATATATAAACATATGAGATGTGGGTAACTATATAGCAATAAAGAGAATATAGATATTTATAATTTTATATATATACCCTTAAATAGAAATAATTAGTTATAGAATAGAATTATTGATTTGGAATCAAACCACATATGGTCTATGAAATATTTTGAGAAACAGCATTTACATAATATACGACAGACATTTGACTCAGATAGGTGCATAAAATAAAAGTACAAATATAAAGTCGCAATCTCTCCGCAAAGCTCTAAGGCTCACTCACACTGACTAGAATATACATTATTAAAATAGAGAAAAAAGCCATAAATATGCCATAGAGATTCAAAATTAGCCATTCGATATAGAGTAATGATAGTTCCTATGTTAATATGTATGTTTGTTCAACCATGCATAGATACCGTCGTAATCATAATCCAGCAGGTCTTTTGAGTCACATTTTTAGCTATTTCGGCGCCAAGTCGTTTAAACGACATCTCAGCAAGAGGCAATTTTCCCAACTCGGTTGGTAATTGATTGTAAATTGTATATAGTTTAGAAAAAGAGGAAAATTTGCAATGTTTCCCTATTATAGGAGATGTGATTGCCGATGTTCCAGACCTTGTCCATGTTCTATGCATTTTCTTTATAGAACGCATATACGTCCCCGTCTGTAAGTCTAGTTGGAAGATTTTGATATATAAGTATAGGCTTCTAAACTGTTATGATTGCAAAGCTATAAACTTTAATCTACAAGCATACATTTTGTGCTCTCCTGGACTAATATAATTCACAAATTTTCGTTGTACCTCTTTTAGCATATTTGGTTGATCTGTTTTGGATTGAAAGTGGTGGTGGTGTATTCGTAGATAAGCCTAATCCAAAATATTTACATTTGTAGCTGAATATTGCTTTCTATAATACACTTTTCTTTATTAACGCCTAATTTTTTTTAGCGCATCTCATAATTCTTTCTATATGTCTATCAGCTTAAGACGTGCATTGAATAATTGTGACTAGTTCCTTAACTTGCTGTTGGTGTTTGACCTCTATAAATCATTACTTATAGCATCATGAAGATACATATAGCTAAATTTTGTCCTGTTACCGATATTTAATTCTTGGGTATTTTAGGTAATCTTTAATCTAAATGATATTAAGTACCTACTCAAGTCGTTTACATTCAATTTATTAGTATTCTTTGAAGATAATTTTACGAAATTGGCATATTTGCAGATTTTGTACTTCAAGTCCACGTTTTGCAACTTTATTAATATGATTTTAAATAGTATCGGACCAAAACTAGAGCCTTGTCAGATACCGGTCGACTCTTAACATTCTTGATTGTGTATTATTAACTTGAATAACCGTAATGATATCACATAAATAATTGTTCAGTAGCTTAAGGATAAATAAATTAACCTATAATGTACCAGTCGCCTTCATAATAGCATCAACAGATATAAAGTCAAACGCTTTTGGGATATCTATAAAGTCAATTAGTGCATCCAGATTTTTATCATCTAGAGTAATGATATAGTTCCACTTGGAAATGATTTTCGTGGTAGTTCAACGTCCTTTCGTAAATCCATGCTGTAATATCTCAATGTTTAGAGGTTAGATGGAGTCAAACTCGTTTAACATTACTCGCTTAATTTTTTTTTCAATAATGAAGGCATCGCTGTTATCAATCTATAATCGTTGGCATTATTCGATTTTCCAACCTTTGGCATGGGTCTTATAATCCTTTGTATACCGTTTAGTATAATTCCATTGAAGATCTTGTTAACGCCTGAGCAGAATGTATTAAAAAATGATATAAGCATATGAAGCAAGTTATCAATCGATATTCCTTAATAGTCATTTAATTTTTAAAATATAATTTCCACTATTACTTTTATTCACCTTTCACATTCAATAACAGGTTTCTCATTGCGATCATCTACGTGATTAGTTATTACGCTTATGGTGCTGGTTCTTTATCATTACATACTAAATTGCCAAAAACGCCTCCAAATCACATACAAAATGACTCAATTTTTTCTGTTTTTTTCTATATAATTACTATAATCGCTAAGAGGTTTGTATCCAAGCTTTTAGTTATTTTAAGCTTGTTCAGTATGATTGTCATTAATAAGCAATTTATTTTTTTCTATCTCGGCTTTCTAGTACTGTTAGTTAAACTGCATTTCATTATATTGTCTATTAACTTTCCAAAATATTCCCAGTTAATTCTGAGGCAGTTAACATGTCTATTCAAAGGTGTGACCTTCATAAAATTTTCAGTTTGATTCTTCAATTTAAGGATTATCTGTTTATGGTCTAGTTCCTTTAAATAATTGACGACCTCGTAACTGTAACAAGAAACAACATCTGTCTCTAAATGAACATTATCTAAGTATTCTGAACCTCTAGTTGGTTCTTTTATAACCTGTAGTAAATCTTGATTAGAAAATAAATTTAGGATTTCACAGAAAAGAAGTCTGTTAAAATCTCCTATATTTACATTTATTCTTGATAAACAAATATAACGTGAAAATCCTCAATGAATTGTACACCAGTCATGCACGCATATGGTGGTCTATAGACCACAATTAAGATTAATGAGTCTATTTGTGTAGTAATGAAATCAATAATCAAATTTTCTTCGTTTTTGTGCATTAGTTTTGCGTGAAACGCAGATATACAGTAAATACGAACTCATTCGCCACGCATATTCAACGAACTATCTATATGGAACATTGAGTAAGCAGCCATTTCAAATTCATGGTCATCTATATCATCATGCAACCATATTTCAACCAAAATTATGAAATCATACATGCTGTCCATTATAAAGATTTTGTACTTCTAACATTTGCATAAAATACGGAATATCTGTCATTATGCTCTTGAGTAGTTGTTCAATCGATTTGGCTTTTGAAAGATTCTGTTCTGTCTATCTACTATCAATTTTCTCTTTTCCATTCGGTAGACGACATTTGACAGTGATGTTACTGTTGATGCACAGGTTTTTTGGTCACTTATTGATGCTGAAGATCTTTATTTGTCGCAATGGTTCGCTTCTTCTATTGCATTCGTGCCACACTTTTTTCGGTTTTCTCAGTCTTCATTTTCCTTACTGATTGCCGCTGTAATTATCTTTGCTTCCTCCAGATTTCTTTGAAGGAATGTTTTGTCCCTTACAGTAAAACTTTTTTAAAGCTACTCAGTTAGTCTTTTTTTTTATAGACGTCCTCAATTTGCCTGTTCAGCGGTCTTTAATTGTGCTTGATTACAATCGGTACGACTTCCTAATTCTGTGGCATTTTTAAAATTTGAATCTGCATTCATTCTCGACTCACACTGTATTACGCCTCCTTCCAATTTGTTAATATTATATTTCTTAATATTATTTTATTTAACTATGACTTATATGGTAATTTCAAGCTCCCAACTAATTTTCTCAATGAAGTCACTTTCAAACTCGCGTACACAATGGAGAGAAAAATTTTTAAAATAAATTTTTAATTGTCAGAAGTGACCTGACAATGAAAAATATCATGATCAAAATCCAAGTAGGATTATGTATGAGTGAATGAAACAGCGACTAACTTTTGTCCATAGATAGGATACGGGTGAGATTGATTGCTTAGGTTTAAGTGGCCGATTCATTATTGTAGGCCTCATATTTAATCTTGTCCAAACTTCGCTATTACTATCTGTCTCGCTCGCTGTCTAATTCTCTCGTCGCCCTCCCTCTCTGGTAGGACATCTTTCTTTGACTACCCCATCGACATTAATTGAGTCATCGTACGAGTTTTGTTTCCAATAAGGACGAAACCAGTCTACTGGATGAATGGCCTTTTCTTCGTTATACAATGCTTATTTAATACTGACAAATGTATGTACATAAAGGAACATAAAAATCACAACCTTAATTTAATTAACCTCAATTCTATTTTTAATCACTTTAACCTGAAAACATTACAGTAATACTGTATTCTCATGATCGTTTTATTAACCTCTCTCTCTATAACCTATTGCGCACAGGATAAGATTAGGCAAATCTGAAGTTTAATATTATTGCAGTAAATTGAAAGAGAAAGCTTAGCTGATTCTTCTGTGTCTGGAAAAACAATTAGAAACGTGTGTCAACACGGTTGGTTTGTATGTTAATAAGCACTGCTTTTATTTATTCTATATATGTTAATTCATTTGAGCGTACACACACATGTCGTATAGACGTATGTGTGTGTATACATTTGAGGGGGTATTCTCGATTAGGTCTGTGAGTATACATGAATAGTTATTGAAGACCGGATATTTGGGCATGCCGAATCATTAGTAAGTAAAATAAATGTACATAGATCTGTCTTAAACGGGGTTACCACAATTGACATTAGTTGTTTTCATTGTAGTATTGTGCCAATAGTCTGCGGTAGTTCTATTTTGTGCGACTGATTAAAAGCTGAACCGTGCCTCTTGCCACTTGTAGTGGTTTATGGCGATTTACGTTGCTTGCAAAACTGTGGCAGCTATTATCACTCACCACATGTTTCACAGTAATTCAGAAGTATTGACAGAAAGCTTGACCTAATGACTTTGGTTATAATTGTTATCGAAGTGGAAACGCCCTTCCATTCGTTTAAAATAAGCATATTTTTATCATGTTACAACGAGCATAACTAATTTTCTAATACACCTTATCTGATTTCTAAAAAAACTAAGTTCTCCATTCATACATAACTATTGTGTATCAGGCGTTGCACATTAGAAACAATTTAGTTCAAATATGACCAGAGGGACAAACCAAATACAGCATGAATGGAAAGTATAATCTCGTGCACATTCGTTTCGTTCTTACTGGCGACTCTGATGATGATCAGGGAAGGTCGAAACGCGTCAGTGCGTTGCGACTGGCGGTAGTTTTGTTATGTTGTTTGACGACTGGTTAAATACAGTGTAATGGTTTAGGTTGCCTTACTTCTGTGAGTTTTCTTGATAAATATATTCATAGTGACTAGATAGTCTTTTTCTCTCTCTCTCTTACTCTCGTATTTGTGTCTAAATTATTATTTTTGTCGTTATTTATATATTTAGATTTTTTCTCTTCTTATGGCAGTGAAACATTAATCACTTTTGGCTTTTGTATGGCTGTACATGATGACGATGATGATAATGATACTGGCGACTCCACAGCAGGAGCCGATATTACGCCCTTAACGAACTATATATTTGAGGGAGGAATGTGGTAAAAGAGGACGGTACCATCTCCTGGACGTAGTTGTAAACCTGCAGTAGTGAAACTAACTTCATATAAAGTCTTCGACAATGCGACTTCAAAGCTAACTCACTATATATAATATATATACCGAGTCTGTAAAGGATACTAACACTATGGCTATTGTGTCAGTAACTGATACCAACATTATGGTACCGATAAGGTACATGATACTAAAGCAATGGTTGCCGAGATGGTACATGGTACCAACACGATGGATTTCAGTATATGCTAAAGTTCACAAAACATTGGGAATTACAATAATTCTGAACACCTGTTACTCCAGTAAATCCATACACTCCTGGCCTTGATCGATATCAGTTATCACATTTCGCGGTAATCATGAATTCATTCAATTAAATATATAACAGTTAGATACTGTTTGTGGCGGAGATATATATATATATATCTATATATATATATATATATATATATATATATGTATATATGAATTGTTATTAGGTGTTGCGCACCTAGTATCAAATTAGTTCCAATGTGACCAGTAGGATAAACCAATGACAATATGAACGGAAAGAAATGACGGTAGTTCTGCTATTTTGTGCGACTGCTTAAAAGCTGAATCAAGGCTCCTAACACTTTTAGTGATTTATGGCGATCTTCGATGCTCGCCAAACCGTGGCAGCTATTATCACTCAACACATGTTTCACCGTATTTCAGAAGTATTGACAGAATGCTTGACGTAATGTCTTTTGATATAATTTTTATCAAACTGGAAACGCCCTTCTACTTAATTAAAATAAAAATATTTTTATCAGGGTTAAACAAGCTTAACTAATTTTATAATACACCGTAAATGTTTAAGCCTCTAATTGATAGATATTTCTAAAAAACCAAGTTCTCGATTCATACATAATTATTTACAGTTGTCCACGTCGTTTTCTGCTATCTATGAAACGTTTTAGATGTTGTATATTTCGTTTTATCCTATTGTTTGCGTGTCTTGGCATTGCAGCGGCTTCCTTGGTGATCGAAGATCGGACAATGTTCTTCTTATAGCTGCGGTGAGTAACGTCAAATTGCATTGATATAGTGAGTAATTGAAGAAGTGAATTGTTAAAAGATATGCATGAGACAGCAGCCGATCATCTGGGAACAATGTTATATAAAATTGTTTCAGTAAGGGGCACACATTACACGGGAAAACGCCTATTTATCTTGAACATGAATGATAAATGTAGTCACAAATTGTATTCTGAACCCTGAGCCTTCTATCTAAGAGCTGTTGCTTGTTATAGTTTGGAAAATGAATTCCTTAGTAGAAGAAATGTCAAACATTAAACATGGTCTGGGTGACATCATTTTTGTGAACAATACTGAATTTAACCGTATGAGTCAAACTCACTTGGATGATTTTAATACGGGTTGTGTTCGATATTCTGAGGTTGACGAAGCGTGGATTTTGTGCTCTAGAACAATTTTGCCGGTCAGTATGCTGTTCTTATTGGTTATTCCATTAATTAGTCTTCATCTTCATCATTGTTGAATATGTCATTGGTTGTGCTGCTTCGTCGGTGTTAATGAAATTTTTAGGTTTTATCGTCTGGCTTATATTATTGGCGATAGATTAGTTTAACGATACCGAAATTCGATTTTGAGGGCCTCAGTCAATGCTTGGCTCGTATGAGTTCGTTTTTGCATTATCAGTTCTAATTTTATTATCTTTACCTTTCTTCCATCTTCGCGTTGTGTTTTCATTGTCATCCTTTCGCAGGATTAATTTTTAATTAATCTAGTAGACTAAATCTTAAATTACGTTTGATTTACGCTTAATGTATAAGTACATTTGTCACATGACTTTTGTTCTTTATTACGCAGTGCGATCATAAAATTTAACGTATCAACGATTTTCTTTTGTGTGTGGTTGATTTGCACTTTTTGTTCCGCAATGATCCGATTGATCCTCATTTCCAAGTACGCATTGAGTTCGGCTTCGTGGTGGCTGTTGTGGGCTGATGGAGGCATCCAGAAATGAGTGCCAAACATTTCTCATTTAAAAAGAGGAACTGAGAACAATTGTATGTTCGTCAAAACTTGGAATAGATAATTACGTAATACCCAATATCGCACTAATACATTTCTTTTAATGAAAAGCGATGTTTGCTCTACCATAAATCATCTTTAGATACAATATGTCTTTCTGGTATTCTTCACTAATGTGTATCGGAAATTTTTCTTTTATTTTCCTGCTTGAATAAATTTTGTTGTCCTTCTAAATTACCTTCGCTTTATTTGATTCATAATATATTATGTGGAATTATGTCTTCCACAAGGTGGGTTCTAGGAGGGCCTATGCTTATAATGCAGTCAGTCAGATGTCTCCTCGGGACCTGGCTGTAAGCTATATTACTGTACATTTTCGCTTTTCTCATTGTCATTTGGTTAGTGACAGTACAGTGCGTTGCTACTAACTGATCGATTTATCGAATAAAAGAACCGTAAAATTATATCACTGGTCTACGTCCTTATGGAACTCAACTATTCGTCGGAGTCGCTTTGGTAACTTGGCGAATAGGAAGTTTAAGCGACCTTCTTAGGAAATGACTCAACTAACGCACACAACTTGTAAAAAGATGCAATGAGGATGGCACATAAAACAACAGTCGGATAGGAATGGACATCTTGTCAGTTTTGTTTCCGATTGTTATTTTTTGGCGATAAATTTCCAGCTAAACTCAACAGAATGAATGCATTTTTTCACATTTTCGATGATGAAAATTCAAATGGGTTATCTTGTGGTAGTGCAGCTCGAAAGAGTTGACTCTATGATTAATCATCATATAATCTTATACCTTATTTTATAGTTGCCACGGGAAATAAGCTATAAACGATTATGTTAACTTATTTTGCTTTGGACCATATCCATATATTTTTCGGGCTTGGTGATTTCGGTCGCACAGAAACTATTTGCTTATATTTTTCAGTTACAACTGAGCTAATGTATAGTTGTGTGCTTTGTTTTTGATAACTCACGTTACAAGCGGTACACGTTGTTAGTTCGGTTTTCCTATTTGAACTTTGGAATATGGGTATATTTTGTGAGTACTTCTAATCCCTTAATTGGTAGGTTACGTAGATTGACATAGAGAGAAAGATTAGCGTAGAGACAATTTTATGTTCATATATGTGAACTTTGTTTTACATTCGAAAATTTAAAATGGGTTTTTTAATTCACCGTTTATTGAATTATTTGATGAATAATTGGACATTGGAGCTATATACGCCCACATTGTTCTTCTATTTTCAGTCTCTAAATACTATTGTTAAATGCAAGTATGTATTAGGCGTTGCGAATCTAGTAACAAATTAGTTCCGGTCATACTGCCTTTGGTTTATCCTTCTGGTCACAACTGAACTAATTTGTTACTAGGTTCGCAACACCTAATACATACTTGCATATATATTAGATCTCCGTAACAAACAGTATTTAACTCCTATTTTTAAAGTCGTATTCTTGTTGTGAGAGTGGATTGGTATTCTAGCCATATTGGTTTAACTTTATCATCGCTAGAATGGAATGGTCCTGCAGTGTAAAAGTCAGACTAGGATAGCGAGTCGGCAATAAGATGGCGGAGGAATGTATGTTGGTTCAGCACTTCTAATTTAAACCTTTTATATGAAAAAATCATAACAATATATATTTTAATTGTATTTACGGAGGGGATGGTATGCTGTCGGTAACAATTTCATATTTATTAAATCCAGTGGCTTGGCTAACTTTTTTTGATGAGTTTACTTAATGAAGATAAATCCAGTCTTTTGGGTAGAGTTGCTTGTGCAAGAAAATTGATAGCACTCGTAGGTCGGTAAAATATTGAATCCTTTACATTTCCAGGTGCACAGTTTACGTTTGGCATTGGTTGATGGGTTCTCAATTGCCCCTCAACTATGTAACCGCCCATCATCTGCTTGTCTGAAAATGACGTTGGAACAAGTTGTTTTTTCCTGTGTATATGGTGTCAACCCTGAAGATGGGACTGGAAATAACGTCCAGAAAATTTGAAAAAAATCGGAAAATTTGGTTCCAACGTCATTTGCAGACAAGCAGCTAATGAGCGACAAGCAAGAACCCATCAATCAATGCCAAACATAAACTGTGCACCTGGAAATGGAAAGGATTCAAGATTTTACCGACCTACGAGTGCTATAAATTGTCCCGCACAAGCAAAATGCGGCGAAAAAGCAATTATCAACAGCGCTGCGCAAGGTAATAGAACATTTAAGTGTTGCGTAGAATGCTTGCACAGAGCCCAATGCAGTCATTTTATTGTTGCCTCATCAGTGTGACTAGTGTAATCAATATGCGGATTTCTTAAAATCTACGTGGCTGGACCTACAAGATAGACATAGCTTAAAGCTTGTTTAATTCATCATGCTTAATAATACAGTCACTAATTATTAAGGTCATGGATTCGTTATATCGGTGGTAAGCGGAAAACAGTTTTTAGTGTATAAGTCAGATTAATTCTGCTATAAAGGCGCAGGCTTTTGTAAAGCGTACTTTGTGGAGACATATATTAACTTTGTGCTGTAAGTGTGCCGGTTTCGTTGCCTGAATTTTCAACTAAATCTTCTATATTGAAACTTTGGATTTTTACTAAAGAGAATATTGGTTTGAGATGAAAACAAGGATTGACGATGAACTTCTGAAGACAATTCATTTGTAGCAATTACCAATATTTGGTTCTAAATTCGCGAAATACTGCGCTGTTGTACTATTATACTTAGTGCCAACGATAGATATGTTTAAAAAATAAAAGTGTGATTATCAGTTATATAGAATGCACTTTTGTGTAACGAAATACGAAAGTTTGGTCTTAACTTTGCTACACTTCAGGTTTCAAAAGCATATCTTTCTCGGTGTGAGTATTTTGGATTAGCGTGCTTCTGTTTTTTCTTATTCAGTTTTAAAAATAAATGAATAACTGGTTGAGTTATATCTAATATCAAAATATAGGACGTTTTATTTGTAAATAAAAAAGTTTAGAGTTAAGAGTTGATTAGTACTGATCCTCACCATGCGGAATTTACGCCTTTATTTATTTTCATGCTAAAAGAGGCTTCATTGTAAGGATTTAGATTGTAACATATGTTTTGGGTTTTGCAAGTCTCCACAAATTTACACAATCAAGAATTAGAAAAGTTAAAATTAAGCAAAGCTAAATCTATACGATTGCACAGACTAAAGAAACATTTTCAAATTCGTATGCTGTATTACATTCTTTGAGTTAATGATAAAGTTAACAGGATCATACTTTCTGTACTTTTTTTTACTAAGTGAACAATTCTATCGAAGAAAAATTGTAAAAAATTAACTATAATTATTTAAATTAAATTTACGATCATGATATAAACACTAGTCCCATTATATACATACATTATTCGGAATAAGCTAAGCATGGTAGAAAAGGAAATTCATCCAGTAGACCGGTTTCGTCCTTATTTGGAACTCTTCACGTTCTGTCCAGAATTCGCCGCGGATAGAGCTCGAACCATGGCACTTCTGCTTCCAGATACTGTAATCCTTACTAATGAGCCACCTTGTCACCTAAGGGATCTACTGGATGAATTGCCTTTTCTACATTGTACCGTGCTTGTGGTTATAGTGATATATATATATATATATATATATATATATATCTCTATATATATATATATATATGAATAATGAATATTGTTTTATATCAAGATCGCAATCGTGGTTTAAATAATTGTCATCAACGCCCACGCAACCAATGCTCCTTTAATTATATAAATGTTCAATTCATTATCATTTCCACTGGTAGCGTGGTGTCTGTTATACAATGGAATATTAAGAGTGGCTATTTGGAAATTTAGGTCTAAATAAATGTCACATGGGCTTCATTTGTAGGAAAAGTTAACCAAAAACACATAAGGTGATATATATAAGTAGTAGTTATTATCGCTCGCGCAACAATTCCTTGTGTAACATTACTTTTAATATCACTTAAATATTTTTGTTTTCATCTTATTAATAAAATAATCAGGGAAACTTATGCGATGATTTAGTACACACACATATATATATATATATATATATATATATATATATATATATATATATATATATATATATATATCGAGAAGAATTTACCATATTATGGTAAAAAATAGCAAGCAAAATCGATAAACATTTGGTAGACAAGGCCTATATTTATGCACGTGTTTGCGAAAATGTTCGAAAATGATTTCTGCAATGTCTGAAGAGCGGAGATGTATTCAATGTTAATAGACAAGTTAAAACCGTTGCAGATTGTTCTTTTTCCCAGGCAGCCGAGTTTTTCCTCGATATTGTGGTCAGAGCAGATCGTCCCGATTCTGTTTTCTAGATTGTTAACTAAGTTTCTTTTGTGAGATATTGGCACACTGCTGTTGTAATGAATGTATTGCCTCGTGAAAGTGGATAATGACAATTTATTTCGAGACTTGACTCGGTTTTACTTCTATTTATTGTTTCGGCTGATTAGTAAGTGTGTACGCGTATGTGTCTGTGCGTGTGCCTGTTTGCATGTAAATTCTTTCTACCGGTATGACAAAGTGATATCTGAAATTTGGTCATTATTTTATTGTTACCTGTTACGTTTCCAGAGTGTAGTCTTTCGTTTCGCCTTGTTCCTCAATTTTATTCTGTCCACTTGATAACAGCACAGGTGCGGATTGCAGATTTGAATGCTCATATTATTTTGAAATCTCTGTCTCCGTGTGTGCAGATGTTTACTCCCCTATCAGATTGTTGCCAATCCGATCGAATGCCTGTTGAGTCTAGTCCATGTGGTGTTTGGTCTTGCCTGGATGCTAGTAAATTGTTGCTGAGTTTTGTTATTTGTGTACAGTCGATTAGAAAATAATGTTGATGAGACTTTTAAATATTTTGTCTAGGTATAATTTGAATGATTGGTGCGCAGTGCGAGCTTCATATGTTGACTACCCGCGAGCTGCGTTCACTGGTTGTTGATTCCCACTTCCAGGTACACATCGATCTGGTCTTCGTTTTGGCTGGGTGCGGATTCGTCCCTTTCTTACGAAGGCTTCAACATCCTTCATAATAACCACTGGAAATGAGATAGGATCTAGTCTTCGTTTACTGGCGTCGTTTCGGAACCTTATTTTAGGTTCCATTTTCAGGCCACTATACACAGCACAATAGTCACATTAGCAGATTTAAGCATTTGTTTAAATCTGCTATTTTGGCCCGGTGTGTGTTGCTTTATATAAAAGGCTTGATAAATATACAATAATAAGTCTGATTTTGCTTTATGTAGAATTGTATGTAGAATTGTATAAATTGAACTGATGATTTTATGGCGTGATTTATATTGTATATATGTTTTCTGTATAAACCTAACACTGCTTCAGGTAGCAAAATCAATTCACCAACTAGATCGATTTCCTTTCTATTTTGAGCTCAACGACTTGTCAGAAGTTGTACTCTCTTTTCACTGCGTAACACCTGCCGCAATTTTATTAAATACCCAAAATGATATAATGCTTTTTTGTATGGATGTATGAGGGTGGCTAGTTAGAACTTTAGATCGACGTGAGGCCAAATAGACTTCACTAAAAACAAAGTATAATCAAAACCAAGTTGTATTTTGACTGAAAAGTGTGTTTGGTGTTCGGCAGGTCTTGTACAGTAAAATGAGTGCAAAATTTCGGAGTCCCTATGCCAGGTTCGCGGCAATTTCTAGCAAGTGATAGACGAATTCATATTAAGTATGAAACTAGTCTTCTTGATGAATTGTCTGCTATATTAAGCAATGTTTAGTTTATACTCACAATATAATATATATATATATATATATATATATATATATATATGAAAGTATAACAACAGGGTTGGATTATATATATTTTGTCTGTATAAACTAAACATTGCATTATATAACAGTTGCAATTTATCAAGCAGACAGGTTTTTTGTTCTTAATGAACTCTCATTAAGAACTTGCGAGAATTACTCAAATCGGGATTTGAAGCCGCGTATTGTTTGCAATTTTAGTTATGTACAAACATATTTTGTGGTTAAACTTCTGCTGGTGGATTCTATTAGACAACGATTTCACTTCAATTAACAACTAGCTAAACTTGATCTGTATTTTGTAAGGCAAATATTATTCCACGTGGGTAAATGATATTTAATTAAATTATATTGAAATTATTTGCTTATGTTTATTCTGTCAGTATAAACTTAACATTGCATAATATAGCAAATAAACTTCGTCAAGTAGATAGGTTTCGTTTTTATTGGGCACGTACTAGGATTTTCCCGATTTCTGGAATTATTTTTCAATATGAGCTTCTAATAAACCTATAGCGTCTTTTATTTTTAAAAATATTGAAGGAAATTTCGGCAAAAATATTAAATTCTTTCAATTTATTTTTGAGAATCTAAAAATGATTTTTTTTTCATAATTTTGTGAAATTAAAAAATAATATGAAACCGGGAGCAAGTATAATATGGAGAAACCTGAAGTTATTGATATGCTTTATCTTCAATTTAGCGAAACTCTTTAAATCAAGTATATGATCTCGATATAAACTATAATCTCGTAATACTTTAACCGTCGCAGAGCAAAGCAAAGCTAACGTCCGTCACACGTACTGACACGTTTCGGCCCTCCATTGCCTTCATCAAAGCACGATGGTAAACTGACTAAGGCGGATCTAATCGCAATGCATATATAAGGAAAGCAAAATTATATGTACAAAAATTTCCTCAGTAGCCTCGCATACATTGTACGTGATTGATTTTAAAGAATTGTTATCACCACGCACACAATCAGTGAACATTTTAACGCCCATGTTCGTGACCGAAAAGAAATTTGGCGGCGGGCATTTCTTGTAAAGTATAATTTATGCGAGATTGCTAGAAGTGAGAGCCACGTATATTGTTTTGCTTTCCATATATATGCAATGCAGTTTGATCCTCGCTAGCCAGTTTGCCGTCGTACTCTGATGATGATCATGGAAAAGTGTCAGTGCGTTGCAACTGCCGGTAGTTTTTTATGTTGTTCGACGACTGGTTACATACAATGGGATTGGTGTTTACTTCAAGCTCGCAAACTTGATTTACAGAATTGTTACCACCACCCGCGCAATCAATTATTGTTAAATTGTATTGCTTATATATGTATATGTGGCGAAAGCTGCAAACAGTTAATGTTCATGACTGCATAGAAATTGTGCAGCCGATATTTCCAGTCAAGTTCAATGTATGCGAAACTGCTAGAGGTGAGAGCCGCATATCTATCGTTGATTTCCATATATATGCAATGTGGTTTGATTCTAGATCATTAGTTCGCCATCGTGCTCTGACGTTATCATAGCAGTTCGAAACGCGTCATGACGGGTAACTGAAGGTTGTTTTACTATGTTCTGCGACTGGTCATATTTAATGGGATTGGTGTTTTTATCAAGCTTGCTAACTTGATTGAAAATATATATATCATCAACCAGCGAAATCAATGATTTTTTAATTGTGTAATTTGGCTGAATTCTCAGACTGCAATTTGTTATTCTATGGGGCTTCATAGACTTGTGGCTCATTTCTGTAAGCGAATCTATTTATTATTCCTTACTCTATTTCAGTGATATGTTGCTAATTGAGGACATGTATTTTCCGTTCAATTGGCGCAGGTGTTTTAATTTGTGTGCTCTTTTACGACATTCTTTAACTTATAGGCCAGTCATCCTACGCAAGTTAATTGACAACTTACTCATGTATACTGTTAAATAATATTTGACGTCGAGTTTAACGGCTGATTTTTTGAAATAATTGAGAGGGAAAATTCATGTGAAAACTGCAGCAACTAATGTGCGTATTAAAGTTGGTTCTACTTTCCTTTTTGTTATATGGGAAGCGACATCCTTATTAAATGTAATTTTCAAGGTTATTGTCTTCTTTTCTTGTCCTACGTTTGTCTGTTTCTTTTAAACTCAATTGACGAATCAATTTCTCCTGGAAGCAATTAAACATTAAAAGACATTTTGCTTTGTTAGATTCGTAATTTTCAAATTTTGGTTGGTCTTTTTGACGATTATTTAAAAACAGCCGTGAATCGTTTATACTGAAATGACAACTGAATCGTTGGGCGATTTTTTGTGAGGCACAATCAAGAGCATTTAGAAAGCTGCTTAGCTGACTTTAAAAAGGAGAATAGAAGATAAATAATGATTTCTGCATTAGTAGTAGTGTTTCTTAATAGAATTTATTCTGGCCAGCACGAAATACTCGAGAAGATAGTCAGTTTATAATAATCTTTTAGGGTCCAAATCACATTTGTTTCAACAAGGAGTTCGTAGCTATTAATGTACTGTAGACAACGATTACATGAAAGAGGCAACAGCAAAGTACACCCCCTGAAATGAGGGAAATGCTATAGTGTTGAGCTTTACCTTGTTTGCATAATGACCGTATTTCTAATCTCATGAAAAATAATACAATGTAGCATAATTGTTTACATCAGGCCAGGTATGCACATATTTCATTGAACATTTGTCTTGTTATGACCAATTTATTTGCAGAACACATCCTCATCATAACGATCTAGCAACCAAATCGCATTAGAACGAATAAATCCACTATACGGCTTTTCAAATGGTCAAAGAATTTCACTTAAGATTGATATAGAAAACTGAAAATTTTGATTTCTGTTAAGCTGAATACGTTTCCTAAGAAGATTGAACTCTTGAACATTATAAATCTCCAACATATATTAAACAATATATTACAGTTAAATACTGTTTTGTTGCGAAGAACTAATATATATGCAAGTATGTATTAGGTTTTGCGAACCTAGTAACAAATTAGTTCAGTTGTGACCAGAAGGATAAACCAAAGGCAGCATGAACGGAAAGTATAATCTCATGCACATTCGTTTCGTGCTTACTGGCGACTCATCAGTAGGAGCCGGTATTACGCCCTTTAACCACTATATATTCGGTCGAAATCTAGTTCTTGAAAGTTAATTAAATTTTCTATTCTATGCAATTTTGTATTTATATTAACCATATATATATATATATATATATATATATATATATATATATATATATATATATATATATATATATATATATATAAGACTTGACTGTTCAGTAGTCTCTCAAGCATTCCGTATTTTGATATTACACTATTTTGCAGCTCACATTTAAAAGTCCACTGCCCTTATGAAGTTAAAAACAATGTTCGATCTTGTTATAATTATTTCGTGTATTATCAAATAATCTTTCCATCTCGAAATTCCAGATTATTGTCAAATGTTGTACGAGATGTTACTGAAAAACAAAAGCAAAATACGCATATCCAGTTTGACCCGAAAAAAGTATAACATGTTAAATGTGAACATACCCAAACTCAGTCCAATTTTCCAATCTATAATTAAATAAGGTAAAGTGAAGTATTTAAACAAATGAAAAAGGCTCTTCTAGAAAAATAATGTTTAAAGCAATGGAAACTTTTCGCCACTTAGCATTATGAGCACTAATTAACTTAAATGTCATACTGAAATTATTGTTCTATACATATAGAAATAAAAATATCTCTAAGAGGGACTGTGCTGCATCATCCGCCGCCGGAATCGACATAGTCGACATCAGGTTCAAATCGAACTCGTGGTCGGGGTCTTGTTTTCGTTTCCTGCATTATTTCTTAAGTAGTTCCTTTCATGTTACTTTTTCTTCTATGCTCTGATATACTCGTTGACGGTTTACATAATGATGGCTCTTGTTCTTGATCGTTATCACTTCCTGTTATAATAGTTTTCCGAATACATAACTCAAATGCACTGTTCAATCGAGAAGTGGATACAGGTTTATCACTTTCGTTGCAATCATTCGCGAAATACGGCCGCGTTCTGAATGTGTGTGACAAAAGACTTTTGAGAGTTGACATGACCGACAAGCTTTGATCTATTCGGCAATATCTTGTCTAATGTGCGTTCAAAAAGCGTTCTTGTTGCAATATACCTGTACGATCCACATCAGGATGACTCAGTTTATAGCATTAATTAAATACCGCTCGGCGACAGTTTGGTAGTGAGCCAAATTTTACTGGCAAACTCTACTTCAATTTATGGGCGATTGAAATTAGTAAATCGGTCTGAGTACCTTCGCCGTTATGGTGTAAGTTCTCTGTCTGTCTGTTGCTTTGTCTGAATATCGTGGCATATCGAAAATTTGGCATTCTGATGGACTGACCTTTTATTCACTCAAACTGGTCGGTTGCGTCGCAACGAGACGCGGGTTGGCACAAAAAATTCCCCTTTTCAGCAGTTTTTCTGGAAAAATGGACGCCAACAGATTTTACTAGCTTATTACATCAACCATTTTATCTTTGAAGATTACAGCTGTAGGTATATTTCTACCAATGATTTTCGTAAAAAAATTTGTCCAACATACCATTACGCAGATTATGTTACATGTTCAGTGAACTGTACATAAACGAGAACATAGAGATTGTATGGATCGTAATATTTGCAAGAACAAAACTGCATACATTTATCTGCATTATGTGTTATTCTAGCTTAGATAAAACAAAATTGCAAACGAAATGGCCATCTTAACTCTAAATGCAAAAATTACATTATACTTAGTTACTTTGTTACTATGAATTAGCTTTAGTTTTGAATCGGTTATATTTCAGCCACTTGATCTCTACATAAGGCGTATTAATTCTAATGAAAATGATTTATATGCTTTATATTTTATCGGTTACCGTAGTGTGTTAGTTATTATTTTATAAAAAATAATTTGTCTTCTTTCTATTTGATAGCGTTTATCAGTTTAATAGGTAGAAAGATATTTTTGTTGCCAAAAAATTGTGTTGGAATAACTTCAAGGCACGGTTACATGGCAGTGAATCATCGATAACTAACGAATTTTGTATTTCTGTTCGTGATGATGATGATTATGATAAAAACATCAGGTGGTGTAAGTCACAGTTATGAGTGAAATCTATTTTTATTTAAACAGTCATTTGATTGAGTGGATTGTGATAACAGGTATTTAAATTGATCTTCTGAGGTTGAGATATAGAGCAATTTCATTGTATCTTTTCTTTCGCACAACATGGCGTAACAATCGTCATTTAATTTTTATTGAAAACGAAAGATTTACGCTGAATTTCTGGAATGAGCTGTATTGCCTCATTTCAAATAAAATGTATCTTGCAGCCCACTTTTTCCAATTATATTCTTTAATGAGTTTACGACAGAGTAAGACTGCCGTCATTTACATGTTCTGGTGCGCTTCGCTCTTTCATATGTATCATTAAATCAAAACATAAAATTGACCAACGAGGAACAAACCGCGTTAAATTTATTGTCATGGAATGCATTAATGCGTCTGTCAACTCCAACTGTCTCAAATATACACTAATGATAGATTGGTTGTTATGCGACCGCTGAAAAATTGTGATTAATATTTATTTGAAGTCAACAAATGTGATTTAAATGAAGATTTTATTATTTGTACGATTCGTTTATTAAAAGTTCAGATTGATTTTTTTTGGAGGCCGACCACTTGATTTAAATAAATGTAATAGCTATTTATGAATTAATTTATTATTTACTTGCATAATGTTCATTTATTATTCAACTTAGTTATTAATTTCCAATTACAGTGATTGTCCTGTGCGCTGACCGTGCCGCTGTTCGTACAATTATGTTGAAAGCGCATGAGCTTGGCTTCACCAATGGCGAATATGTATTTTTCAATGTTGACCTTTACAGCAGGTAAGCAGGATATTTAATTATGCAATTATGTATTTGATGTTGTGCACCTTGTAAAAAACTGGATTTTTTCTGATTGTCCGTATTTTGTAACAGTTTTTACATTTGACCCTTCTGAAAGGTTATATTTGTATTTTTGGAGATTCTGGCTTTGCTTACAACTTTCTAATCCAGACACTTGTCACTTATCGCATTTTAGATTAATTGTAATTTAAGCGTGCAACAACTTCGTAGAAACTTATTTGTTCTATTATATTTTACGTTGCAGACTATGACAAAGCTAACTAATCTATTTACTTAGTTACACTATGATGTTGTTCTCTATTTATGTAATCTTTGCTTCAGATGAATTTTCAGTTGTTAAAATAATTGCTGTAATCAAGGTTGCGATTTTGATATAAAGACGTAACTCATTATTTAAATACATCGTGTCACTATAAAATAAGTATTGTATAGTATTGAAAATGCAATTCATCCAGTAGACCAATTTCGTGCTTATTGAGAACGCATCACGTACTGTCCAGAATTTGCTGCGGACAGGGCTCGAGCCTGGGAATGTCTACTTCGAAATATGATGCTCTTATCATAGCCATCCTGACATATACTACTCAAAATTTTCAGTTATTTACTAAGGTTTCTTGGCTAGCTTTTCCTTTAGGTGGAGCCTATTTGGCATCCCTTCTGCCGTTAAGTTCCAAATAACTTTCCACAAACTCTCATTATAGATCAGATACTGCGTTACATTGAGAAGTGGTATTGAAATAAAAATTTATATATTTAAAAAAAACCATTAACTGCGCGAGCGTTGATAACAAATACTTTAATCAGGTATGCGATGTTAATATTACCATCTGATTCATTATGTACATACATTTGTCAGTATAAACTAACTATTTCATTGTGTAAAAAGGCAATTTATTCAATAGACCGGCTTAGAAATTGTACAGCCAACCTTTTCGTCCAAGTAAAATGTATGCGAGACTACTAGATATAAAAACCGCATATCTAATTTTGCTCTTCATGTACATGCATTGCGGTTAGATCCTCGCTAGTCAGTTTGCCATCATACTCTGATGATGATCATGGAAGTTCGAAACGCGTCAGTGCCTGTGACTGACGGTTGTTTCATTGTTATTTGACGACTAGTTAAATACAGTGGGATTTGTGTTTACTTCAAGCTAGCACACTTGATTCAATTTTTTTATGTCAACCCGCACAGTGGATGGTTGTTTAATTGTATTAACTGTTTGCAGATGACGAGTACGCGTGACTGACTCTAGTTTGACTATGTTGTTCGACGGCTGGTTAAATACAATGCGATTGCTGTTTACTTCAAGATCGCAAACTTGATTTAAAGGGTCATTTCATTCATCGAATAAGTCTGACATTTTAAGCTCAACTTCTGAGTATCGATTTGATTCATTGCCTACTCGATTCTCGAAATTTAGTTGCAATCGTTAAGCTGTCGGTGAGGATATTTTCTCATCGAAATCCATTGGGAGTTATCCGATATTTGATAATCCACTAGCGGACACCTTTTTTGCTTTTTCTGGTGATTCAACTAAAAGTATGCAACCAAATAAAAAAATTTGTTCCGTCATTCCTAAGTCACACGTATGAAGGGACAAATCAATACGAGACCGATGGAGACCAGAATCAGAGATCATGTTATATGTTGGTTACCGTATTTAAAGCATTTTTTCTGCACACTACAAGCCGGATGCGCGTGTGTTAATTTTCATGAGTGTTTTACAATGTATTTGATGGAATTCTTACTTTTAATTATGTCATTGCTCAATAATTTTTACAACCTCTTGTTGTTTTTCAATTTTGATTTTAAAATGTTTTCGTACCATTGAATTGTGCATTCAGCATCCGTTATGCTCATCAGAACTGTAGCGCCTCCGTTATCCACTTTCAAACTTGAAGAATTATTGAATATTAACTGTTTTCTGAGAAATTTGACTTCATAATTGAGTCTATATTTATCAGTTGGCATGTAATAATATCATTTGGTCTATGTATAGTTCAAATTTTACTGTACTTTTGTCCAAAAGAAATTACGCCATTTTAACAGCCTTTGTGATGATCAAATTTCTTGGAGATCCCTCAACCTGAATATCTTTGTTCAAGCCACGATTGAGAAATTCCAATTGATTTTCTTTGTTTTTTGTTTTAAGGAGAATTATTACTCGATTAGTTAACAATGCGATAATTTTATTAGCAGGAGGTCTGTAGATACCCATATTCTTATCACTTTGTATCGCGCACTGTTAGAAAAATCCTCTGTGCATATAAAGTAATTGGCGTGCAGAATGGAAAATAATGAGTTTTAATTTATTTTTCTGTAAATTATGAATCAACAGATTGATTATCTCAACTACGATACTTTGATTTGAAGAATAAATATGATAACCCGAGCAGTGATTGACGGTTGAAAACTTTTGGATGGGTTGACGATTAAACATTTAAAACGAACATTGGCTGTGCGGGCGGTGACAGCACATATTTAAGTCAAGCTTGTAATATTGATGTAAACGCCAGCCCGATTATACACATACAATTCTAAACTAAGCATTGTATAATGGAGAAAAGGTAAATCAGTCAGTGGACCGGTTTTGTCCTTATTAAGAAAACTTCACCTACTGTCTAGAATTTGCGGCGGACAAGGCTCGAACCTGGACACGTAGGTGGGTTTTGTTTGCGCCAATTTGCGATTGAACGACAAGGATAGGAGATTCACAAACAAAAAACACTTATGTTATTTGTGACAATTAGGGAAGACACGTTTCATACTTTGAGATGAAATTTGTGGTAAGAGATGAAGCCAAGGTGAGGCAACAATATGTAACATTGGTATAGAATATGAGAGGCAAGAAAAATGCTTTGCATAGAGTAAGTCTCAGGATGGCGCTTTGTGACAAATGTGAGAATATTTGTAGTGATTTGGCTTAAATGTTGTGTGAATTTGAATGACTCTGAAAATGTGATTCTTAAGTGCTTAATTGACACTATTATACAAATGCTTAGGAGATGGTTTCAAAATTGTTAAATTAATTTGGATAAGTACGAAGTTTAACGATGCGAGTTTTCTCTGGATTTGGCGTAAGACGATCTCGCAAAGGTACGCTTTCAGTGAAGCTTAGTAAAGCTGGAGGTAACGGAACTACTGAATATCAAAGTCACACCTTAGCATATTTGAATAGCCTGGATTAGCTATCTGCTGTCTGAATCTGTGATAGTGCTGAGTAAGACGTAATTGGGTCAAGTAATCATTCCCGTGAGACACTGGACAAATAGGACCTGATTTGGCGATATCATAGCCTATATTTACAACTGTAGAGCAGTAAGGATGATAGTAACTAGTATATTAAAAAACGAAGGCAAATTCCATAATCGCGAAAGGTACAGAGTCGAAAGCTTCGGAAATAATTATGAAATTGAGTTTAAAATTGAGTCCTTTAAAAATAAAGGAATTACATTGATTAATGTCACTAGCTAAATTTGCAGGAAAGAGTGCTCCTTCATAAAAGAGATTACCAATGTCTTGAATTTATCCAATAATATTCTTCTTTGCAGAGAATCCTGTTGAGTATTTTATTAAATGTTGAAATGATAGAGGTTGGGCAAAGATCCGACAAGGAGGAAATCCAATTTTTGGGATATATATTATTGAATTCAGCTATTTTCGAGATAATGTAGTAGTTATTTGACGCCTGCCTAACACCTCAGCAAGCAAAGTGAAATGATTACAATTCAGAAGAGCTATTATGCTAATATAGATTGCATATTGGTCGAACTGGCGTTTCGAATTAATGTGTTTATTCACATCGAATTGTCCTGGCTGGTGGTACATGAAATCATTAAAAATTCCTTTGGACACATTCTAAAACTGGCGCAATTGGTACGTAGCACGGAGAGTAACAATGGGTAAGAAAGCTCAAATAATCGTCTATAAAGCTGTTTTCATCTGAGACAATCAAATTTGCTCTATTTTTATACGTAGAGTAGATGGCTGATATAGATGCCGAATTCCTGACGCCAGGAGCTTTTTGTTTAGCGTAATTTGAATAAGATAATGATGAAGCTGCAGGAAAAGTATTCTCGCTTATGCGAAAGAAAGTAATATTAAATTGTAGACCATATAGCCGTGCGCCTTCTACAGTGTACTTAGCGCGTTTTATGTATTTATGTGTTGGATTAAGGTGGCAGAGACTATGCTTGAAGAAAATGTGCTTTGGACCCAGTAAAGCCTGATTATTTATCACTTTGAAATACTATTCAAATACAGACTAAAGAATCAGAAAGCCAGCTGATGGCTTACCTATCTATGAGATCTCTCAAGGTCTCTGAAGTCATTCATGTGGCGGGGGAATTGCGAGGAATAAGACAGATCACGTAACATCTATCGAAATTCGAGAAAATTGTTTCTTTCCAGACATTAATCTGTTCTTTATTGTGAAGGACAGAATCGAGCTGATTGTTATCTTTCATATAAACATGCATAAACTTATTTTACAAGTAGTCAATCGAAAGCCGCAGCAACAAATCTGTGTCTGACACTGAATAACATCAGTTTGTGTTGGAGAGGCTGAGGATGTCAAAACCAAAAAAATAAATAAATGGTTTAAAAGATACATGTTGCGCGACAGGAATAGATCATTTATCTTATTATCGGGTTGCGATCCGATTTGTTTGCATCCGCTGTCTATCTGATTTATCAAAAATTTTCGATCTCCGTGTATGGAGATCTTTTTCAATGGAAAGCACATCATCGACTAAGTTGACAATCAATATGTCAAGTGGAAATTTTAGTTTAAACTGCCCCATTTATCTAGCAACAAGTATAAATGGGGCAGTTTAAACTAAAATTTCCACTTGACATATTGATTGTCAACTTAGTAGGTGATGTGCTTTCCATTGAAAAAGATCTCCATACACGGAGATCGAAAATGTTTGAATAAATCAGATAGACATCGGATGCAAACAAATCGGATCGCAAGCCGATAATCAGGTTATTAAATGAACCAGAGGAACAAGGCGATCCAAAATACGAAATAAGGGGAAAAACCTTTTTAAACGTAACAACCTACAATGCGAACACCTGATCAAAAATCAATCCCTCAATACTAGAATAACAAAATCTCAAAGATCTTTCTGTGATACAATAAGAATGACACATATACGCACACACACACACATACGCAAATGCACTCACAAATCTACAGGCAATAAACCACCAGCAAGATATGCATATATATGTAATGAATTAGACAATCAATGGTTGCGCAGGTGGTGAAATCGATTCTTTAAATCACGTTTACGAGCTTGAAATAAACACCAATCCCATTGTATTTAACCAGTTCAGCAAAATTTCTAAACAGTACGTGTGACTGACTGTAGAGTAGCTATGTTGGTGTTTATTTCAAGATCGCAAACTTGATATAAAGAACATATATATATTTAAGCAGGAATTCGATGCAAGCGTGTGTTGTATTTAGAACCAAACTTCTGCGAGTTAGTAAAAAACGGTAACTAAATTGTGTCCACGCCATTAATTGTATACAAATTAATATGTCAGAACTTTTGTCGATCAGAATAGAGGCTTAAAGCAATGATGAATCAACAAATTGTAAACATTTAATCAGACAAAATGTAGATTATGCACACAATCCAACAATTGCTTCGCACGTAACTCTCCAAATTATGTGACTTGTATTTATAAAATTTTAAAGTTATATGGAAATCGAAATCACAAGAAATTGTTATGAGCGTCAATCCCATTGTATTTAACCAGTCGTCGAACAACATAACAAAACTACGCCAGCCGCAACGCACTGACGCGTTTCGACCTTCCCATGATCATCATCAGAATACGAATGCAAACTAACTATCGAGGATCAAACTTCATTGAATATATATGGAAATCAAATTTAGATATGCGGCTCTCACCTCTAGCAGTCTCGCATATATTGAACTTGACTAGAAATGTCGGCTGCTCAAATTCTATGAAGTCACGAACATTAACTGTTTGCAGCTTTCGCCACATATACATATATAGGCAATAAAATTTAACAATTATTGATTGCGCGGGTGGTGGTAACGATTCTTTGATTTCATATATATTCAATGCGGTTTGATCCTCGATAGTCAGTTTGCCGTCGTACTCTGATGATGATCATGGAAGGTCGAAACGCGTCAGTGCGTTACGGCTGGCGGTAGTTTTGTTATGTTGTTCGACGACTGGTTAAATACAATGGGATTGGTGTTTACTTCAAGCTCGCAAACGTGATTTAATGAATTGTTACCACCACCCACACAAACAATTATTGCTAAATTACACACGGATGTCATTGTTTCAATAATAACAGATGCCTTTAAAATAGCGTATTCGTTGTGTGCAAGAAAATTGAAAATTAAAGTGATAACAAATTAAATGGCTTTATGAAAACGAAAACATATCAATTGATACGTTGAAAAAATAGATATAAATCAAGCTTATGTGATCGATTGCTATGCTTCGTCGTTTTTCATACATTATGACAACAATGTTAAAAATCGACGATTGGAATCGATGAAAAAGAAATTTTCGAAGAATTTTTGGTTTATGCTTATTAGAAAAATATAATTCCATTTTTAAATGTTGTAATTTAAATTATAACAAACATAGAATCAAATCCTGCCATTATAGCTAATTTCAATGTCTGTTTCCTAGGTGATATTTTATAAATCTTAAAAGAATTGATCGAACTTGCTAATACGGATTTTTTGTGTAACGTTATTAAAAAATGGGAATGCTACAAAGACCACTCAAACTAGATACATAACAAAACTACCGCCAGCTGCAACGCACTGACGCGTTTCGACCTTCCATGATCATCATCAGAGTACGACGGCAAACTGACTATCGAGGATCAAACCGCATTGAATATATATAGAAATCAAATTAAGATATGTGGCTCTCACCTCTAGCAGTCTCGTATACATTGAACTTGAATGGAAATGTCGGCTGCACAATTTCTATGCAGTCACGAACATTAACTATTTGAAATTGTGCAGCCGACATTTCCAGTCAAGTTCAATGTATACGAGACTGCTAGATGTGAGAGCCGCATATCTAAATTTGATTTCTATATGTATTCAATGCGATTTGATCCTCGATAGTCAGTTTGCCGTCGTACTCTGATGATGATCAAGGAAGGTTCGACGACTGGTTAAATACAATGGGATTGGTGTTTACTTCAAGCTCGCAAACTTGATTTAAAGAATTTTTACCACCACCCGCGCAATCAATTATTGTTTAAACTAGATACAGTTGTCTCCAATATACATTTGAATGCAGTGTGTGGCTTCTTTGGTGTATGAGAAAGCTTGAGTACCATTTCACAGTCAAACAAGTATAAAACCTAATAGGGATACAATGATCGATCCAGGCAAATTGAGATGCTTTTGTTATGCAATAAGCTTACTAAAATGACAATATATATATATATATATATACGTTGCCAGTATTAGCTGAACTCAGCATCAGAAGATAAATTCTATTCATAATATAGGCATTTCTGTGGCAGGGGTTCGAATTAGGACGTAATTTCTTAAGAGCTTTAAATCTGGTCCATTCTTAAGCCGCACAACTTTTTCACAGACTCGATTTTTTGTTAGTATTTTGTTCACCTGGATTGTATGTAGAATAGCTTTCGATCTAAAGTTCCAATCAACCATTCACGATCGTTTATTTCGAACGGACGACGTGTTATATAGCCAAGTGATTTTGAACTAATGTAAATTGCAGGATTTCAATATATATTTCTAATTAGGAAGAAAAAACACATTAATAACAAAGTGGATAATGAGGCCATTTCAATGTTTCATTTATAGTATATATATATATATATATATATATATATATATATATATATATATATATATAAAAGCTTACTACACACTTAGCAAATGAGGATTTGGCTGAAATTTTAAAGGTATTATTGGCTCATATTGTGAAAGTACGGATCCGTTAACAAATAATAGCATTAAAAGTTGGTGCTAAGTTGATAAAGTGAGCTGTGTCCGGGAAAATTGCATAATTGATTCTTGCGAATGTGTTTAGCTAATAATCTGTACAAATTTCATGCGAACCACGAGATACTACTTCAATGAATATTAAAATGTAATAGAAAACAAATTAGGATGCCATGCATTATGAAACTGTTCATATTATGCGTCGATTCCAACTCGACCAGAGCTTGTCCTGTTATAAGTTGGAAAAAATGCTCATAATTAGTTAGCAAATTGCTGGCCAGTTTTAGTTTATTTTATTGCATTAGAGGACTAAAAACTATTAAAGGAAGATATTAAGAAAGTATTTTATGGAAAATAGCAAAAAACTAGACAAATTAAGTAATGAGATAAAACTTAGAAGCAGAGTGAAGTTAAAGGAAACCTATATATATTTGTAGGGTTGCACAAACAGATAAAACAAGGAAGAATTAACTCATGTCCTTAGATGGTAAATTGAAAAGTGAATCAGGAATTTAAATATTCATTGATTGACGGGAATGGTTATTAAAAATGGACTGACGGTGAAAATTACCTAACACGACACCAGCTTTCTAGTTGAGTTACAACAAGTAAAGAAAATCATTCTGATAAGGAGAAAATGACATAGAACTTTGACTTGGATCTGAAACATTTAGTTTATAATAGATGAATTAAAACCACATGTTCGTTACAAACACCTATTATCCATTATTGGAAAAAATTAAAATGTAATTAATTGCCGACGGTGTGACTGATGCACAAACACTTGAATGACGACCAATTGCATCATACGCCAGTCGTAAATTTGTGGTTCGAATCATGCCATGGTCGCCATTGTAGTGGTAAATGCACTCAATTTAATTGCAAATATGCGCTTGTCATTTGGGCAACTATTTCTTCTGGTCGGATTTATATCCTGAACTTTTAAATCCCCATCTATTTTTGAAATTCGGCTATTTGAGTCAACATAGCTCGACATAATGAAAGGCAATTTTAGGTTAAATCAGAAAACTTTATTGAGGAATTAGAGTGATTAGTACTTATTCTTCATGGTTTAAATTGTCCTTCAGTAACACACTTTAACGAAACAATTTTCATAAGCTAAAGACAACTGAATTCCTATTGGATTATTTTGACAAATCAAAATATTCTCCATATAAATGCGGACGAAACTATTTATAATGTTTTAAATGTAAAGTACAGCTATGCCTAATAAGTTGTTATTTCTTACATATTAAAATGGCACTTACCTGTGTATTCATGAACTATCGAAAACAAAGATTTTGTTGACTGACGTTATTTGATCGAGCAATGTTGGCGATTGTTAACAGAATCTACTTGATTCCTTTGTTCAAATATCGTTTTTCTCTAGGCAAATCCGATTTATTCTATCTTTTTAAAGGATATATTCTGACAGAATATTCTCAATTGTAAATTATCATTATTCTTTGATCTATCATTTATGAATGATGATGATAACGATGACGATGATGATAACGATGACGATGATGATGATGATGATGGTGGTGGTAGTGATGGTGATGATGATGATGATGATGATGATGATGATGATGATGATGATGATGATGATGATGATGATGATGATGATGATGATGATGATGATGATGATGATGATGATGATGATGATGATGATGATGATGATGATGATGATGATGATGATGATGATGATGATGATGATGATGATGATGATGATGATGATGATGATGATGATGATGATGATGATGATGATGATGATGATGATGATGATGGCAATAAATACAAAATCTTACTGCAAAGCTAAATTGAGAGAATAAATAATGTTTAAACGTCGACCTAAAAAGACAATTACGTACATAAGTGACTTGAAGATGATGGAATTAAAAATCTATCAGACTGTGCTGAAAAATTGCGTGGTGATTTCAATGCTCTCGATTAATTGACTATAAACTATAGCATTCGCTATCGTGATTTTAAGATTCGATAAATACTACCGCTGGTACAATTTGCATGCAAAATTAATAAATTGTGTTAGTCCACATTAAACGGTTCCCTTGAGTGGTCACAAATCAATACGCGACTGAAATAAGCTGGCGGTATGTATTAACAATTGCACAATCACTCTACTTATTGGTCACATCGTTAACTGCTATAAATAGGACCGTTATCACGGTGTAGGTGCTAACTTGAACATTTCAGAAGTTATTGATGCCCTCAAAACTATCTGGAATCCTCCTGTGGCTGCTTTGCTGTGGAATTCAACGACGTTGTGACACAAAATTGACCTGGTTCTGATTGGGTCAGTTTGCTCATCCGCGCCACACTGGTGCAATTAACCGCTTTGCCAAATGCTCTGGGACGCTCCAACAATCGGCCAAAGAAGACTGAATTACTTTTAAAAAATATCGCATTGTATAGTTCTGGCTAAGAAAAGCTAGCCAATCAAATTGAAGTTAAATATATGGATTTTATAAATAATTATAATTTTAATTTCAATAAATGGCGTGTACTAAATTGTGATGATGTTACATATTTATTTTTGTCTCTATTTTTTTAATAAACAATAATAGTGTCATTATATAGTGTTTTATATGCAAACTGTTGAACTAAAGAGATTTTCATGTTTTGAGGTGAATATTGTATTTTTCCAATTGATGGTTAATTATAGCGACAAGGAGATTCGGCGTCCCTGGCATCGTTTTGGAGCATCGGATGAAGAAAACGCACGAGCTCGAGAAGCGTATCGCTCTTTGATGACTGTTACACTACGGAGGCCTCAAGGCGAAGCTTACGCAAAATTTAACGAGAAAGTTAAATCTTTAGCTCTAAAAAGATATAACTACGACCTAGGCGATCTAGAGGTTTGTGATAGTCGTTGTTTTTCTAACATTTATGTATGTAAACCTGCAGAAGAAAATCCTTATATTGTAATTTTATTTTTGAATTGTTAACAAATTCTGAAGCAACGGTTTCAATGCACCAATGCATGAAGCCCCAATAAGTGGCTGTAATGTACTTAATTATGGAACCAGTGGTAGCAGTATGCTGATTTCTTGAATTTGTACTAGTAGATCCTACTCCTGCGGATGAAATAAATCTGCTCAATTTTTTAAGTTGAACTTTTATTCGGAAATCTAACATACGTACGTAATTGGAAATCTTGGTCTTCCGTACAGTGGGTTTCAGAAGGTCTATAACAAGAAGGCATGGTTAGCTAGGCCTCTCTCCTGGCCTGTTCGCCTTTCGATTTGCGCTCATTATTTGATTAAACTAAGAGAGGTAGAGGCTAAATGTTGCGCAACGATCAAGCGACGGTTATCACGAATAGTGGTGCCTGGTCATGAGATTGCTGGTCTACCTCTTTCTATATTTTTCTCATTCACGGGAGTTTTATAGTCTTGGCGTATTTTGATAAAAATTACAGACTTAATTAAGTAAAATGGAGTGTTAGTCGTTTCGACATTTTTAAGCTTAGGGTATTTATCTTAAAATGACCTTATCTAAACTGTTCCTACAAAAGACTAGTAGTCGCGAAAGCTCAAAATTAATAGATGTTTTAAGCAATCGCAAACTAACGAGTTATTTACATCATGGTAGCGAGCTTGATGTAAACATCAATCCTATTGTATAAATATTTAGCGGTATAAAATAAGCCTTGTATTGGGTGCTAACGGCAATTGTTTCAGCGGATCGGTTTCGTCCTTATTGGAATCTCTTCAAATACCGTCCAAAATTTTGCCACGGACACAGCTCGAACTCGGGCACGTTTGCTTCGGACTCTTCAATATGCCACCCTGCACCATAATATACATATTTTTCAATTATATATCAACGTGCTTTTTGGTAGCTTTGGCTTCAGGTGGAACCTGTGACCTCTCTTTAGATTTAGGATCCACCTGAAAGAAAAGATAACTAAAAACATAGGTTTATTAATAATTGTAAACTTGTGTGTTGTGTGCGGTAGGATGGCTCAGTGGATATAGGCATAGATCCCGAAGCAAATGTACCACAATTAGAGCCCTGTTCTCGGTAATATCCGGTAAAGTACTTGACAAGTTCCCAAAATGGGACGAAATCGGTTTATAGGATGAATTCTTCACATCAAATTTGCGGACTTGATATAAAGACCAATACTATTGTATGTGAACATTCGTACAACGTAGAAAAATTACCGTCAGTTACACATATGGGCGCGTTTCCAACTTCTGCGACAAATATAAGAGCTGGATAGCCATCTGACCACAATGCATGTATACGGAAGGCAAAACTGGTTTCGCAGCTATCGCTTGTAGTAGTCTGGCATACATTAGACTTGACTGAAATGTCGTCTTCATTACCGTGCATTTCGAAACAAATTTTTCCTAGCATAATATTTATATACCCCAGACTGACCTTTCATTGTTCGTGTACACTTGTGTGTGTGTGTGTGGTGTACATTTTTCATATTTGTTTTCATCTAACTAATTTAGCAAGTGGCTAAATATATATATATATCATAGAAAAAGAAAATTACTGGAACAATGAAAGCTACGTTAGTCAAAACGCAGATCAGGTAATTACAATTATTCCAGTTGCGCATCAAGGAAACTCTTTCAAACACATTAGACTTGACTGAAATGTCGTGTGCTAAATTTTTATTCGTACTCGTACATTACTTTTTACAGCTTTTGGCGCTTATATATATATATATATATATATATATATATATATATATATGTATAAAATTAATACAATTAAACAGTCCTTGATTGCGTGGGTGTTGATAATGATGCTTTAAATCAAGTTTACTAGCTTGATATAAACACCAATCCCATTGTACTTTATGTTTTATATGTTGTGCACCTATTAAAAAATTAGTTGATATAGGACTAGAATAAAAACTATTGTACATTTAATTGAATGATGTCATGATTTCCGCGAAATATGATAATTGGTATCGATCAAGATCAAAGTGTATGGCTTTGCGGGAGGAGGATCTGATCAAAAGTATTTGTCACTTTCAATTTTGCTAAAATAAGTTCTATGTACCGATTCGGCAGCCATAATGTTTGTTCCGTTTACAGGCTCGGTTTATATTATGGTAGATTTTATATAAAGTTAACCTTACTGATTCTTGTATACACATTCGTATAGGAAATTGTACCGTCCAACTGTCCCTCATTCCTTCAACAAATATATAGTGAGTATAGGGCGTATTACCGGCTCCTACTTATGAGTCGCTAGTAACCATGTAACACACGTGTACACGAGACTACCATTTTACATGCTGACTTTGGTATATCCTTCTGGTCCTATTTTAACTAATTTGTTACTATGTACTTAACACCTAATACACATTTGTATATATATGTTCTCTGCCACAAACATATATAACCTATTGCACATTGTCTGTTGGACAGCTTAGCAAAACTAACATCAGTCACACGTTCTGACGTTTTCCACCTATTGTAAACATCATCAGAACACGAAGTCAAAAGGATAAGTTGACTTTTCGATCTAATACAAGGTTATTATATACTGAAAGCTGTCTTCATTATGGATTGGTGTTTAAATGATACTCTCAACCTTGATTTAAATAATTGTTATCAACACATCTGCAGTCAAAGATTCTTTAATTGTATAAATTTTCAATTCATTACTACTTCCCCTTTTGTCGTGATGTTTGATCTACATTGACAGATTTGAAATGGTTAGTTAGAACTTCATGTCCAAAGCGATGCCACTGGGCTTCACCTGAAGGAAAGGTTTACCACAGAACATAATTTCGTATATAAATGAAATTTTTGTCTAATGTGCGGTGGGGGGGGGGCGTGGCACATTGGGTTAAGTCACAGACTCTTAAACAAATGTTAACTGTTTTGTGTGCCTTTCAGGCCAAAATTCTGGATCACACTTGAAGATTTCCAAATAAGGACGAAATCCTTCTACTAGATAACTTGCCTTTATTGAATTATAAATGGCTTAGCTTTTACAGACAAATATTTATATAATGGGCCTGTTATTTGTATCAAGCTCGCAACCTTGATATAAATAATTATTGCCACCACCCTGGAAACAAATGCTTGTTTAAATGGATAAATCTTAAGTTCAATTTTAGTTCCTTAGGTAGTGGGGTTTGGGATCCATAAAGACAGTTTGGGGTTAACTAGTTAGCACTTCAGGTATAAAGAGATGCCATATAGTCTGTAACTTATGTAAAAGCTAATCAGAACATAAACCAGCATATACCGGAAAATTGTACGTAATGTAATCCATAGTTACGCAGTGAGTAGAGTTACAAATTTGAAAGCAAATATGCCCCGCTTCGAACCCTTTCCGAGATAAAATTCTGTATAGTATTGGACCAGTTTCCATTGTAGGCAAAACCTGCGGGATAAATGCTTTGTTTATGCTAACAATAATTTATATAATGGGTTTGGTGTTTACATCTAGCTCCAAAACTCAATTAAAATAATTGGTGTCACAACCCGCACATTCGTTGTACGTTTAATTGTATTAATCTTGAATTCAATACATTTTCCATAGGTAGCGTGGTGTCTGTTGTACAAAAACAGATTGAGGGTGGCTAGTTGGCACGTTAAGTTTAAAGAGATGACACATGGACTCCACTTTAAGGAAAAGCTGACTGAAAAAAAAAGAATTTGTATATAACTCAGCGTGGTGTATAGAGTGGAGTCATAGACACTGAAAGAAATGTGCCCAGGAGCGAGCCGAATCCGCGGAAAGTTTCTGGATAGCACTTGACGAGTTCTTAATAAGTACAAAAGCGTTCTGCTGGATGAATTGCATTTGCTGCTTAGTTCAGTGTTTTGTTTATTATGAAACATATGGATATTAAAGGATTGATGTTTATACCACGCTCGCAACGTCGATTTGTTTAATTATTATGACCTTACGCCCAATCAATGTTTATTTGTTTAAACAAGCTAGCATAGGTTGCTTCTTTAGTTAAAAAGTAACATCGACCCGGGCATTTATTATAAAAAAAATTAACATTATCTCTCTCCGTTGCCTCTTGACTGCAATTAGATAATCTAAGTCGTTTATGTTAACGAAATCTATGTTGGAAGACATTTGAATTGTTATTATTCTTACTTGTGTGCAAATGGTCTTCGTTGCACGCTTACTCGCTTTCTGCGTAAGCCTTGCGTATGTATCAAGATATTTCCTATTCCCTGTTTTTCTGAAGCAAATTATGCTGTTTAAACTAATTTACGTCTATTTCTTTAAAGGAACACTTAATTAATATTAATTTTTTTGAAATAATTTTACTTAACAAACTTAAGCGAGAGTGAACCCGATCTGTTTATTTGTGGAGAAAATTAAATTATAGTCATACTTTAGTTGTCATCGTAATCATCTCCAATATCATCATGTTTATAATCATCATAATTGTCATCGTCATTATCATTGAAACAAAAAAAGTAGAAGACTTTCATTATTCCTAGTCAGGGAGAATCGATTTTTAAATGAAATGCTAGTATTTGTCTTTAGTACAATCGAAGTAAGAGAAAATTTCTTTGATCCATTAATATTTTTCGCCCTTTGACATGTCAACGATTCTAAAACAGTTTGGATCTATCAGCAACTTTTGTATTGTTTCGCGGTTCCTGTTACACTTCATTTTGAGTTTTGATAACCATGATTATTGAGATATTCTCATTGTAGTTGCAGGTTTTGTGTTTCTCATTCAAACTCAGGGAATGCCTAAAAGAAATTAACGTGCTTCATAAACTTCGTTGATCGAATAAGATTTGCAACTTGAGCTTTATTTCTTTGTGATATCTGATTTTTCACGTGACTTGATGACCTTTATCTTTTTGTGAACCAAACTTGTAAATTTACGTTTTTTGTTGACTTTTAAAAGCACTTTTCTAGCTTAAAACGTGGTTAATTAGTAAAGCAAATTATAGTAAGTTGTAAAAACCACCAGGTTATTTGAATTTCTTGACAGAAATGGTTTACACGACAGCATATTTAAAAATTAGTGTCTGACAGAAAAAAATCTTTATACATAATTTTTTTATTCCGGTAGGAATAAAGTCTTTGGCGTGATTTGTTATTGATTTTTTTGTTCATCTTAAACTTTATATGTAAATACTGGTACCATTCATCCCGCTTTTCTAAGGTAAGCCGACCCGTATCGTAACGTGGTGTATAGAATGGGTAAATTCAGTCTTCCAGCCCCAGCAAGTTATCTACGAATTAGGGGATCTTCGTTAAGTACAAAAAAGTGTAATTAGTGTTCCATGATTAGTACGCTTTATATAAACTAATGACTCGTTGGCTACGTGAGTTCTCTATGACTTGTTTTGTAACTTCAATCATACTGCAAAGACTGCCTATGTAAATATGCAAGTATGTATTAGGTGTTGCGAACCTAGTAACAAATTAGTTCAGTTGTGACCAGAAGGATAAACAAAAGTCAGCATGAACGGAAAGTATAATCTCATGCACATTTGTTTCGTGCTTACTGCCTATGTAAAAGATTGCTCTTTTTCTCTCTAATGTTTCTACATTAAAAAAAACTTTTTTTCTTTTTTATCGATTATTTTATTTGACCAATTAGATAAAGACTGAACCTGATACGCTCATTCACTGAAAAAAAATCAATTATTGACCACTCTTTTATTGAGCTTAGGTAACGTGGCCTGGCGATCCGGGCGTCGGCCGACATATTTAACGGTTCTTAATAACTGATATACCTAAGCGTATATATTTACAATTTAGAAATATGCCCTACCATATGAAAGTAATATAAAGGTATACTTCTTGATATTTATGGATTTCGGCCTAATTGGTTTGCGTTAATAATGATTAGTATTGCAAAGTCATTGAAGAAGAAGTTCATTATTAATTATCCATATCGTAGTTTACACACCGAAAAACATTTTACACACAAATGTATTGTGATAATTTCTACTTATGTGATTGCTCTGCTAGTTAATATTCTCAAAGTTAGCACACTATGTTATCCTGCAGCCTAGTTTATTTTTTTCGATTTGTGCACTAGTTCTTACTGCATACTAGTTCTTGCATTGTCCCGGAAATTCTCAAACGCCAATCTATCACAACAAGCAGTCCTTGCCACTAGAAACATTGTATAAACGTCAAATTTAGACAAGTTTGCTCCGACGTTTTTCTGGCTATCTTAGTTGAGTTAGGTTGCTTAGGCGTTGGATATACAGTCGAGTCAGTGAATTCTTGTCGTGAGCTTGCAAAATTAAATCGATTGTAGTTCTCATATTAAATAAAATACCAATAAAGATTTGTTAACTCCATAGGCATGCAGTTAAGAAAAATTTGAATATTCGACGTAGCTCATCCTGAGAAGAATTGGCTTCCTTACGCAGAAATTTAAGGCCTTTTCCAGTTCGGATATCTATATTTTACACAAAATGGCATACAGACTCGTGGCCAATCGATTGCTTTACTGAATGAAAAGAGTTATTTATTAAGCATATTTATCTTTCTGCCTAAACCCATCCGCATTCTGCAACAGCAAGGAGAACTCACGTTCTCCAGATTATTGTTGAACAACTTTCTAGTAATTATTGCGAATCTCCTTTTATCAAACTACTTTATAGAATCACTATTGAATATCTTATACTAATTGTGTATTAGGTTTTGCACATCTAGTAACAAATTAAGTTAAATATGATCAGAAGCATAAAATAAACAGTATTTAACTGTTATAAACCAAAGCCATCAAAAACGTAAGGTATAATCTAATATATTGATTTCGTGACTACTGGAGTCTGTATTACACCCCATACACCTATATATTTAAGTGAGGAATTTGGGACAATTGGGCCAGTATAAATCTGCAGTTGTGAAGCTAATTACATATAAAGTCTTCGACTGTGTTCAAACCATCTCATATATATATATATATATATATATATATATATATATAAATTTATATATATATATGTATATATATATATATATGTCTATTGTACCTACTTCATGGCCATTGTGGCAGTACCTGATAAAAAAACTATGGTTACCGAAAAGGTACATAGTATCAACGCTTTGGTTGCCGAGCCTGTATAAGTTGTTTGTACAATGGATTTTAAAATATGCTGGGTTTCACCAACATTGAGAATTACAACTACTTCTGAACACATGCTCATTCATCAAACCAATACTCCTTGGTTTTAATCGACTTCAGTTATCACTTTTCGCGGTAATCATAATGCCATTCAATTAAATCTATAACAGTTAGATACTGTTTGTTGCGGAGACCTAATATATGCAATTGTGAATTAGGTGTTGTGAACCTAGTAACATAATAGTTAAAATATAACCCAAAAGATAAAACAAAGTCAACGATGTAATCTAATGTGCACACCATTATATATAATGTGTTGTCTTTAACGTCGCATTGTCGAAGACTATATTAAGTTAGCTCCACTAATGCACCGTCTTATTGTCTCACAACTTTCACTAAAATATATTGTGGGTATAGGCGTATCAGCGGCTCTCACTGGTGGATCGCCGGTAAGCACGAAACTAATGTGTAGATGAGATTGTACCTTTTGTTCATGCTGACTTTGGCTTATCTCTCGTAAAGTTTGATCTAATTTTTTACTAGGTGCGCAAAACCTAATACACAACATCATATATATTAGCTCTCCGCAACAAACAGTATCTAAATTTATATAATTAAACGAACATTGGTTGCGCGGGTGGTGATAACAATTATTATAATCAATGTTGCGGTCTTGATTATAATAAGTATCTAAGTTTATATTAAAACAACATTAACTCTACTGTAGCCACGTAGTCTTGGTACCTCTTCCCGCATAGATCGATTGGTTATGCCAGATTTAACTTTATTTCCTGGCATAAAATGGTTCTTTTGTATACAGTCTTGTCAATGCATTGTACTTCAAATCATATATCTATTATTAACTCATATTGTAGAAAACGTAATTTACTTCATGCTGACGCGGAAACCATTTGTTCGGCTGCTTATTAGTAATTTTTCAAAGCTAATAGATACTTTATTCATAAAATGTTTTTCAGATAAAAATAGCTTAATAGTTTTATCACCATCTTCATTCTGCGACACGAATTATGTGACAAATTATATAAAATTTAGCACACATTTAGATTTATGCCAAATTTTCTGGGTAATTATGCCGCTCTTCGTTATGTAGTCCTTCGTTCTAGATTACGTCAATAAAATTTGTTTTTTTTATTTTGCGCACAAAATTCAGGTATCAATGTATGCCGGTGCTTTCCACGACTCTGTGCTATTGTACGCACTTGCTTTACAAGACACGTTAATGATGAATAGATCGATTGAAAATGGTCTCGAGATCACACAGAATATGTGGAATCGAACCTTTACAGGTAGATTCCAATCTTTTCGCTTATCAATCATAAATATTGTTTTTGCCTAATGTTTTTCCTTTTCATAGCAATTAAAAATAATATTTCTTAATGTGTGATAGTTATTCATTCTGAACTGAAGACTTAATCACGTTTTAAAATGAGTTGTAAAAATTGTAATTAGAAAAGTTGAAGACTCAAATTTCTTTGTAGTTGAAAATAGTATTTTAAACTGCTTGTGAATATATTTCTTCAGTAGAAACGAAGTAGAGAAATTTGTTTAGATATACTGATGTCTTTCGTCCTTTTAAATGTGAATATTTCTAATAATGCTAAAAGGTGGCAGGAGATTTTTTATGGTTTCGAAGTTTTGGTTAAACCTGCTTCAGTTATTTGCTAACCGCGATTATTGACATATTCTCCTTGAAGTTGCTATGTTTTGATTCTCAATCAAAATTAGTGAGTCCCAGACTCTAAAGAAAATATGCAAAATCGAGTTCCCATGGATAAATTCTGTAATTTCTTATTCTACAAGGACGAAACCTGTCTACTGGATACTTAGTTTATATAATTACTAATATATATATACAAACGTTTATATATATATATATATATATATATATATATATATATATATATAATACCTGGTGCTTATTTCAAGCTCTCGCAGGTTGATTTCACAAATGATATATCTGCCATAGATCAATGACTACTTAACGTACAACTGTTTACTAAATAATGCAAATTAAATTATTCTGTATCTACATTAGTTTGCTTGTATGTATTCAAAATGTGCTTTCATTATCCATATATATATATATATATATATATATATATATATATATATATATATATATATAATTAGAAGAAACATACTTTCCTAATAGAACTATACTGTGTAATATTCGAGGGTAATGGCATAATAAGAGAGAGATATATATATATATATATATATATATATATATATAATGTCCATTGCTTCAACATACATAATATATGTCTATATATTTCTTATTATGTTTTATTTTCTTCCTAATTAGAAATATATACATATATATGTATATATATGGGTGGCAACTAGTCTGACTCGGTTTTGCCCACATAATCAATTGAAAACCCAGGTTATATATGTATATATAATGCATTGGAAGAGGCATAATTAGTTACCCTTGTATTTAATCCTATCCACGGTAACTCGGGAAAGTTGAGTGACCTATAAGAACAAAACATGTTTAATTGTTGTATTACATTTTATTTATAATATATCTGATTAGTTGATATTAAATAAAATATATAATCCAATTTTATTATTATTATTATTATTATTATTATTATTTAATTATATATATATAGCATCAACTTTTCCACATTATGTCTTACTGAATTTTTTGTGATCTTGGATAAATAAGCGACCGTGCACATCCTCGTAAAATCATCCCATAAAGTAAGAAATGGTATATCTGTCAGACAAACATATAATGAGACCACAAATACCGCTTGTGAAACAATTTGATATGTTCCTGAATTTTTATTAGCAAATAAATAGGTGCAGATGCTTTTAATAAGTCAGATCTATGAAAGAATGTAATTGTGGCAAAAAGTATGTCAATTTTTCAGTTTGAATGGATGCATCAAAACGGAACCACAAGTAACTAAAGTTCAAAATTTTTTTAATAAATGAAGATAAGAACGTTCTAGATGATGTTATTTATTGATGACATTGAAAGTATAAGGAAAACCTGTATTCAATAGCTGGCTAATTTGATGATCGTATCACATGTCAATGAAGCACACAAAGGCACATCTGTTTATGGCATGACTGTTAGAAATTCTGATTGTACTTATTGTCAGTGTGCAGTTTTGCACTACGAATTGTGAGGAAAAACGTGCCACCAAATTATTGAATTCTGAAATAAAAATGTTTACAACACGAACATGCGTGACATAAATACGACTGCACTCAGACGGGAATAAAAAATTACTTGTGTATTTCTAGTATTTTTAATATTTATAAATAAATTAGTTAATTAAATCAGGGTTGCGATCTTGATATAAACACCTGTCCCATTATGTACATGCATTTGTCAGTATAAACTAAGAATTGTATAATGTAGAAAATGCAATTCATCCAGTAGACTGGTTTCGTCCTAATTGGGAACTCATCTCGTACTGCCCCGAATTTGCTGTGGACTGGGTTCGAGCCTGAACACGCCTGGTTGGGAATCTTTTGCTATGACCACTGTGATACTCTGCCACATACACTTTTCAGTATTATACTAACTAATGTTCCTTGGTTAGCTTTTCCGTTACATGGAGTCTATATAGCATACCTTGAGACCCACAGTTCCAAACAATCAGTCCAAAATCTTTAATTCTAGAACAGATACCACGCTACACGGGGACGTGGTATTGAATTGAACATTTATATAATTAAATGAGCATTTGTTGCGTGGGCGGCGATAACAATTAATTAAATCAAGGTTGCGATCTTGAACACATGTCTCATTATGCAAATACATTGTCAATATAAACTACGCATTGTATAGTGTAGAAAAGGCAATTCATCCAGTAGACCGGTTTTGTCCTTATTGGGAACTAAAGGAATTGTCCTATTAAAGAACTGATTGGTTAACTAAAATGAGCAGTATTTTTAATTTAAAAAAGTGAACTTGAATATTCTTTACTGTAACACTTGAAATTTAGTCTAATAAATATAAGAGTAAAATGCCTATAAAATGATCAGCTGCATTTTCATCAATATAAAAATGACCATTAAATGGCCTTCTTACATACATATAATGAAGACTGTCTCATTAAGTGGAAATTATATGGCTAGCAAGCGATAAATTGTTCCAATAAATTTGATGTTTAGTGTTGAACTTTCGCAATAACATATTTAGAGGTACAAATAATATTGATTATAAAATTGCCGTTTAGTTCGCTTAAACTTTAACGATTCATGTAATACAATATTTTATTATTTACGTTTTAAATAATGGGCATTAATTAAATTAAGTAGAAGTTACATATAAAAAATGAGCTATTGATGTCGAACGTTAACATTTCCTTACAAAAATGCATTTCATCAAACGAAACAATTTATTTAAGTACGCATTTAGCTAGATTTCAAGTATACGGTTGTAAGAGGTCATAAAACGTCTTTTTGTACAGCATAACAATCTATAACTAGCCTACTTCAAGTACTTCAAGTATAATAACGATCATTGAATCTTTAAATCCGAAAAAAATTATAGTGTGTACAACAGACCAGTTAGCATAATTAACTTATTAATAGGTGGAATTGTTAAAACTAGCTAGATCTTTTGATAATTAAGTAGGTACCTGGAACGACACATTATGAGCATGCCCACATGTTTCGATCATTAAACCGGCGACTATTTTTCATTTTCACGAACGAGAAATCTTTTGTCTTAGCTTTCGCGTTATTTCGTATCTTCTGATTAAAGAGTTAAATCTCCTTTAGACGTAGTGTGCCAAGCTTTGTAGTTCGACAACCTTGAGAAGTCTTTATTGCCAGAAGATTTTACTAGAGGACTTGTTTGTTGAAGTTACATAATGTGTTCTGACGTGTTGAAGTTTAATCAGCCTGAATCACGTAGGATATTTGAGGTTCTGTGCTTATTTCTCTTTCGATAAATAAACTCCAGATATTTAAATAGGCTCTCTGCGAACAATTGTTTAGAGTATTTCTTGTGGCCCTTCCCGGGTACAAAGACATGAAGTTGCAAATACAGAGTTTACTTAAGTAAGATTCAGTATCAGATATCGCTTTTGGTTGAATGGGCGTTATGCTAACCTTGCTGCAATATGAGATTATTTTATACACTCGTAATTTAAATTGAGAAATATGTTTGGAAGTATAAATTCGTTACAAAGCAGGTTTATACAAACAGTTAAAAACATGGCTTCGTTCTCAATTTTATCGAATATTATCGAATAATTATCAATTTGTTTATAAATTCAAATTAAAAATGCATAAAAATGGCTGAACTCAAACTTATGCGTTATGCTATGCTCATAATTGGCAATCTAATGTCTACTGCAGAAATATAATACATGAATTATATTCCAAGTGCATTTACACTTTACGTTTTAGCATAAAAATCAATTTGCAGACCATAAGTGAGTTAGAAATACGTTTAAAATAATCCGTCTGTGTAATGTAATTCTTGCTAAGGTGTACGAAGTTCGATAATTCGAACTTATCTGCAGCAGAACAGAGTAAATTTTTTATTTGAGTGTAGCATTACTTTTTTTCTAAAATGGGAACGCTAACGCTAATATGATTGCTGATTCGGTGACAAAATATCAAAATGGTTCAGTTGTTACGGTCGAATTTATCCTTGATGAGATATTTAAGCTAAACTGTGGAACAATTGAAATAAATATTATTAAATGGCCGTTTATCTGGTCAGAAATTGGACATGCTTTTTCTTCATATATAACAGTATTACGAAATATTATGTATGTGAGTAGCATGCGTGGCTTTTGATTTATTATTTCCAGAAGCTGTTTTTTTCCGTGCTATCCTCTTTGCACCACCAAAAAGAAATCTCACTGTTATGTTGGCCAAAGTGAGTCGAGTTGCTTATGTGGATTCTCTTAAAATTCACAATAATGGTTTAATCTAGAAGGGACTTAATTACCCCCTAATTCTGCAGTTACGGTACTCATCTGTCTTGTTAAAATACGAACCAGTCTTTACATATTATCGACAGATGCCATGATGATTAGATAAACTTCCTTTATTTTAATAAAATTATTTATAGGCATTTTCATATATAAAGCGTGTACTTTAAATAAAAATAGTAATATAGGAATTCTTAATACTTAATTCTTCACGCTCGGATACTGCACCCAGCGCTCTATTGATTCTTATTTATTTACATAAGCTTCTGCGTGTAGATTTGCTTGTATTCCTATCAGGTCCAAATCCAGCCATCTAAGCTTTCTGGATCCCAAGGGTGAACACTGCTATACATGCTTAAAAATATAATTATATTATGCCAGTTAATACAGAAATAGCCATAATTTTCTTAAAGTGAATTTCCGTTGTTAGGATTGGACTTTATTCTGACGAATGCTCCAAAGATCGATTGTGTGAATTGCCAATTTCGTTTGTAAAAGTCACAATTTCCTAATTTGTGCAATTTTCATGTACAACAACGTTTAAATACTGCTCAAACCTTTAAAATCAGCATGGAATATTGTTTTATCGTTCAATTGATATTGAGTTGTTGAGTGCAATGGAGCGGTCATACGCTTTTTTGTTGGAATAAAAAAAGAAATCATCCTCCGTAGCCTCATTGGCCACAATCACAGAAAACACGAATGGTGAAGTGAGTTGCATAACTTAGTAATAAATGAAACACTATTTACCTGATTTTCGGATTGCGTACCGAAATATTTGAATCCACTGTCATCATGATTTTTGCAGATATTTCGGGCTCCAATTACGGAGCCCTTTTTCAATGCCAAACACATCACACACTTAGTTGACAATCAATATGTCAAGTGGAAATATTAATTTAAACCGTCTCATTTATACTTGATTTTAGATCTCTTAAGCATAACGTTTTTTTATAAAAATGTTAGGAAAGTGTATTTTAAATTGGTTTGTGTATGTGTCTACATGTATACACTCTTCGCAATGAGATTACAGTGATATAATGACAATTAATGACAACTCACTAGATAAGCGTACGTCATGCCTGTGTGTATGTGTTCCTGTTTGTTTTGAATTGAGGAGTAATCAGTTAATGCAAGTGTACACTCATCCCAGTGAAATTACAGCGATTTGGCAACATCTGACTATTCACTGGATAAGCGTGTTTGTGTGTATGTGCGTGAGCGTTTACTTAAAACTAAGAGCTAATCAGTTACATGTAATTACAGGCACGTGTAACGGTCATACAAGTAAAACTAAAATGATAACTGTCATTTCCTAGCTGCACACGTCAGACCTATTTTACACTCACTTTTCTAAATGAAGTAATTACGAGTGGCATTTCGGTGAGGAGGGGGAATGACACTATTAAAAATTGCCGGATAAAGAAGATACTAGTAATAGTGCAAAGAAAATAAAATAAAATAAACCTTGCCATCATGTATAGATAAATGTATGTTAAAGGCGCTACACTAACAACAAGTAATCAAGGATGAAATAATCAAAATAAATTAGGCGATATTGAATTAATCAATCTCCACCTCTGTAAGTTAATATCAGTCCAGTGTTCTTATTCTTTTACTTGAGCGAGTTTCTGATTCTGATTCTGATTCGTGCAATCTTCGTTTTCTACCATTATTTAGTGCTGTATTCCAAATAGGACCTAGTGATTTTTCTACGGCTGTTTCATTCATTATGTCATTTCTCGATTTAATTTCGATGGATTCTCTAATCAGTCTAGTCGATCTGCTACGGCTACAAATTGATATACGTCTGCACCCATCCCAATTAATTGTGTGTCCTGTCTCTACTGTATGGCGTGCAAGATCTGATCTATTAACATGGGCATACTTGCATGCGGTTTTATGTTCCCCTCTTCTAACCTTAATTGGGCGCATGGTTTCACCCACATACATCAAGTTACAGTCGTTACATGGAATTTCATATACTCCTGATGTGTCTAGCGGTTCTATTTTTTCCTTTTGGTTGGGAAGTATAATACCTAGTGTAAGGGTCTGTTTTAAAATAGTACGTATATTGTATTTTGATGCTACCATTTTTATTTTCCTACTTAGTTTAGAGTCAGGTATAACCATTACCCTCCGGTCATCTTTTAATTTATTTGACTTCACGTACTTCCAGTCATGATTAAATTTACTTATAACGCTCATTATAGTTGCTTCAATTAACTTTAGAGGATACCCATTAGCACTGAATATTTCTCGCAGCGTCCCTAATTCAATCTCTCTGATGTTTATTATCTGTTAATCTTCAGCTTCTTATTATCATCGATTTTAAGATACCGGTTTTCATTCTATATGGATGATTTGAATCGAAATTAAGAAGGATACCTGAGTAAGTATCCCTCCTATAAACATCCCGTTCTAGTTTTGTACCATTTCTAATTAACTTGACATCCAGAAATGGTAATTCGCCACATGATTCATTTTCAATTGTAAATTTAAGCTCGCTCACCTGATTTGCTATGTTTAAGAAATTTATCAGATGATCCTCCCCGTGATTCCAAATAACTAATATATCATCCAAATATCGTACATACAATTTAGGATTTAGGGGCGTTATATCTAAGAGAGTCTTCTCCATGTAATGCATGAAGATATTAGCTATTGGAACCGATAGTGGTTGCCCCATTGGAACACCTCTAATCTGCTTATAAAATGCATTCCTAAATTTAAAATAAGTTGAGGACATACATACGTACATCATCTCCATGACGTGTCTAATCGTCATTTTGCTTCCTTCCAATATTACTGGATGATCAACAAGGAAACGCTGAAAATAGTCTAGTGCTTTAGGTACTGGTATATTGGTGTACATTGACACCACATCTAAACTCGCCAATCTATCGTTTTCATTAAGTTCACATTTATCTACAATCTCAACCAAATGGTATGAATTCATCAAAGTATTGTCTAAGAAGTACGAATATTTCTTTATTCTATGACATAGAAACTTAGACATTTTATATGTTGGAGAGTGTTGGACATTAACAATAACTCTCAAAGGGTTGCCTGGTTTCTGTATCTTTACTAAACTGTACACTCTAGGAGCGACTGTATCTCTTTGTATGAGAGCGTTACCATGCGCTTGATCTAATTCTCCTTCAGCAATCATATTATTGACCAATAATTTAACTTCTCCTTGTAGCTTATCCGTAGGATCTTTATTAATTTTAGTGTATACCTCTATATTGTCTAGTTGTTCATACATTTTATCATTATAGTCAGATTGATTCATCAGAACCGTCGCTCCTCCTTTGTCTGCTTTCAAACATATCACACTGTTTGCTATTAACTCTTTCCTGAGACTTTTATTTCATAATTTGGTTTATATTTTTCCTCTGCGTACGTTAGCACAGCTGCGGCTACGTCTAATTCAAACCTAACTTTATCCTTGTCTGGGAGGAATTGTGCTGTTTTAACAGCCTCAGTAATTATCTCATTTTTTGGTGATTTCTCAATTTGGATAGCTGTTTTCAGACCACGATTAAGCATTTCCAGCTGCTTCTCATTAAGATTTATTTTAGAGAGGTTTACCACTCGATTAGTTACAACAGGACACGTCCTAACTGTGGTCTGTCTATAGATGCCCAAATTTCCTAACTTTCTATCATGCCTAATGTGAACCTTTTTTATCTCCTTATCACGTGCGCCATCAGTAAAATCCTCTATACATTTAAAGTCATCCGCGTGCAAGAAGGAAAGTAACATAGATCTTATTTTAGTTTTCTCTAATTAGTTCATATTTGCGTTTCTCTAAATCGCTAATCAATGTATTCATTATGTTCAAAGTCAGTTCATGTTTAAGAGATCTACCTTTATCATTTAAATGAAATGGCAATTTAAATTTAAAACATTTAGGAATTACACAATGTTTTAAACATATTTTAATGAAACGAATATTTTCCACTTGCCTTACTAATTGTTTTTTTATGTGGTGATAGCGATTTTGCAACTTCACTGTTGTTGCACCGTATTTAGTACCTAAATAAGATTTAAAAGAAACATGTTGCGCGACAGGAAATAAACAATTTACCTGATTTTCGGATTGCGTACCGAAATATTTGAATCCACTGTCATCATGATTTTTGCATATATTTCGGGCTCCAATTACGGAGCCCTTTTTCAATGCCAAACACATCACACACTTTGTTGACAATCAATATGTCAAGTGGAAATATTAATTTAAACCGTCTCATTTATACTTGATTTTAGATCTCTTAAGCATAACGTTTTTTTTATAAAAATGTTAGGAAAGTGTATTTTAAATTGGTTTGTGTATGTGTCTACATGTATACACTCTTCGCAATGAGATTACAGTGATATAATGACAATTAATGACAACTCACTAGATAAGCGTACGTCATGCCTGTGTGTATGTGTTCCTGTTTGTTTTGAATTGAGGAGTAATCAGTTAATGCAAGTGTACACTCATCCCAGTGAAATTACAGCGATTTGGCAACATCTGACTATTCACTGGATAAGCGTGTTTGTGTGTATGTGCGTGAGCGTTTACTTAAAACTGAGAGCTAATCTGTTACATGTAATTACAGGCACGTGTAACGGTCATACAAGTAAAACTAAAATGATAACTGTCATTTCCTAGCTGCACACGTCAGACCTATTTTACACTTACTTTTCTAAATGAAGTAATTACGAGTGGCATTTCGGTGAGGAGGGGGAATGACACTATTAAAAATTGCCGGATAAAGAAGATACTAGTAATAGTGCAAAGAAAATAAAATAAAATAAACCTTGCCATCATGTATAGATAAATGTATGTTAAAGGCGCTACACTAACAACAAGTAATCAAGGATGAAATAATCAAAATAAATTAGGCGATATTGAATTAATCAATCTCCACCTCTGTAAGTTAATATCAGTCCAGTGTTCTTATTCTTTTACTTGAGCGAGTTTCTGATTCTGATTCTGATTCGTGCAATCTTCGTTTTCTACCATTATTTAGTGCTGTATTCCAAATAGGACCTAGTGATTTTTCTACGGCTGTTTCATTCATTATGTCATTTCTCGATTTAATTTCGATGGATTCTCTAATCAGTCTAGTCGATCTGCTACGGCTACAAATTGATATACGTCTGCACCCATCCCAATTAATTGTGTGTCCTGTCTCTACTGTATGGCGTGCAAGATCTGATCTATTAACATGGGCATACTTGCATGCGGTTTTATGTTCCCCTCTTCTAACCTTAATTGGGCGCATGGTTTCACCCACATACATCAAGTTACAGTCGTTACATGGAATTTCATATACTCCTGATGTGTCTAGCGGTTCTATTTTTTCCTTTTGGTTGGGAAGTATAATACCTAGTGTAAGGGTCTGTTTTAAAATAGTACGTATATTGTATTTTGATGCTACCATTTTTATTTTCCTACTTAGTTTAGAGTCAGGTATAACCATTACCCTCCGGTCATCTTTTAATTTATTTGACTTCACGTACTTCCAGTCATGATTAAATTTACTTATAACGCTCATTATAGTTGCTTCAATTAACTTTAGAGGATACCCATTAGCACTGAATATTTCTCGCAGTCTCCCTAATTCAATCTCTCTATGTTTATTATCTGTTAATCTTAAGCTTCTTATTATCATCGATTTTAAGATACCGATTTTCATTCTATATGGATGATTTGAATCGAAATTAAGAAGGATACCTGAGTAAGTATCCTTCCTATAAACATCCCGTTCTAGTTTTGTACCATTTCTAATTAACTTGACATCCAGAAATGGTAATTCGCCACATGATTCATTTTCAATTGTAAATTTAAGCTCGCTCACCTGATTTGCTATGTTTAAGAAATTTATCAGATGATCCTCCCCGTGATTCCAAATAACTAATATATCATCCAAATATCGTACATACAATTTAGGATTTAGGGGCGTTATATCTAAGAGAGTCTTCTCCATGTAATGCATGAAGATATTAGCTATTGGAACCGATAGTGGTTGCCCCATTGGAACACCTCTAATCTGCTTATAAAATGCATTCCTAAATTTAAAATAAGTTGAGGACATACATACGTACATCATCTCCATGACGTGTCTAATTGTCATTTTGCTTCCTTCCAATATTACTGGATGATCAACAAGGAAACGCTGAAAATAGTCTAGTGCTTTAGGTACTGGTATATTGGTGTACATTGACACCACATCTAAACTCGCCAATCTATCGTTTTCATTAAGTTCACATTTATCTACAATCTCAACCAAATGGTATGAATTCATCAAAGTATTGTCTAAGAAGTACGAATATTTCTTTATTCTATTACATAGAAACTTAGACATTTTATATGTTGGAGAGTGTTGGACATTAACAATAATTCTTAAAGGGTTGTCTGGTTTATGTATCTTTACTAAACCGTACACTCTAGGAGCGACTGTATCTCTTTGTATGAGAGCGTTACCATGCGCTTGATCTAATTCTCCTTCAGCAATCATATTATTGACCAATAATTTAACTTCTCCTTGTAGCTTATCCGTAGGATCTTTATTAATTTTAGTGTATACCTCTATATTGTCTAGTTGTTCATACATTTTATCATTATAGTCAGATTGATTCATCAGAACCGTCGCTCCTCCTTTGTCTGCTTTCAAACATATCACACTGTTTGCTATTAACTCTTTCCTGAGACTTTTATTTCATAATTTGGTTTATATTTTTCCTCTGTGTACGTTAGCACAGCTGCGGCTACGTCTAATTCAAACCTAACTTTATCCTTGTCTGAGAGGAATTGTGCTATTTTAACAGCCTCAGTAATTATCTCATTTTTTGGTGATTTCTCAATTTGGATAGCTGTATTCAGACCACGATTAAGCATTTCCAGCTGTTTCTCATTAAGATTTATTTTAGAGAGGTTTACCACTCGATTAGTTACAACAGGACACGTCCTAACTGTGGTCTGTCTATAGATACCCAAATTTCCTAACTTTCTATCATGCCTAATGTGAACCTTTTTTATCTCCTTATTACGTGCGCCATCAGTAAAATCCTCTATACATTTAAAGTCATCCGCGTGCAAGAAGGAAAGTAACATAGATCTTATTTTAGTTTTCTCTCTAATTAGTTCATATTTGCGTTTCTCTAAATCGCTAATCAATGTATTCATTATGTTCAAAGTCAGTTCATGTTTAAGAGATCTACCTTTATCATTTAAATGAAATGGCAATTTAAATTTAAAACATTTAGGAATTACGCAATGTTTTAAACATATTTTAATGAAACGAATATTTTCCACTTGCCTTACTAATTGTTTTTTATGTGATGATAGCGATTTTGCAACTTCACTGTTGTAGCACCGTATTTAGTACCTAAATAAGATTTAAAAGAAACATGTTGCGCGACAGGAAATAAACAATTTACCTGATTTTCGGATTGCGTACCGAAATATTTGAATCCACTGTCATCATGATTTTTGCAGATATTTCGGGTTCCAATTACGGAACCCTTTTTCAATGCCAAACACATCACACACTTAGTTGACAATCAATATGTCAAGTGGAAATATTAATTTAAACCGCCTCATTTATACTTGATTTTAGATCTCTTAAGCATAACGTTTTTTTATAAAAATGTTAGGAAAGTGTATGTTAAATTGGTTTGTGTATGTGTCTACATGTATACACTCTTCGCAATGAGATTACAGTGATATAATGACAATTAATGACAACTCACTAGATAAGCGTACGTCATGCCTGTGTGTATGTGTTCTCGTTTGTTTTGAATTGAGGAGTAATCAGTTAATGCAAGTGTACACTCATCCCAGTGAAATTACAGCGATTTGGCAACATCTGACTATTCACTGGATAAGCGTGTTTGTGTGTATGTGCGTGAGCGTTTACTTAAAACTGAGAGCTAATCTGTTACATGTAATTACAGGCACGTGTAACGGTCATACAAGTAAAACTAAAATGATAACTGTCATTTCCTAGCTGCACACGTCAGACCTATTTTACACTTACTTTTCTAAATGAAGTAATTACGAGTGGCATTTCAGTGAGGAGGGGGAATGACACTATTAATAGAGTAAATAATTAATAGGTAGTAAAATTAAATTAGAAACGGATAAAGTGTTTCAATAGGGTAGAAAGTTAAATTAAACGGTACGTAAAATAAATTAAAAATTGCCTGATAAAGAAGATACTAGTAATAGTGCAAAGAAAATAAAATAAAAATAAACCTTGTCATCATGTATAGATAAATGTATGTTAAAGGCGCTACACTAACAACAAGTAATCAAGGATGAAATAATCAAAATAAATTAGGCGATATTGAATTAATCAATCTCCACTTCTGTAAGTTAATATCAGTCCAGTGTTCTTATTCTTTTACTTGAGCGAGTTTCTGATTCTGATTCTGATTCTTGCAATCTTCGTTTTCTACCATTATTTAGTGCTGTATTCCAAATAGGACCTAGTGATTTTTCTACGGCTGTTTCATTCATTATGTCATTTCTCGATTTAATTTCGATGGATTCTCTAATCAGTCTAGTCGATCTGCTACGGCTACAAATTGATATACGTCTGCACCCATCCCAATTAATTGTGTGTCCTGTCTCTACTGTATGGCGTGCAAGATCTGATCTATTAACATGGGCATACTTGCATGCGGTTTTATGTTCCCCTCTTCTAACCTTAATTGGGCGCATGGTTTCACCCACATACATCAAGTTACAGTCGTTACATGGAATTTCATATACTCCTGATGTGTCTAGCGGTTCTATTTTTTCCTTTTGGTTGGGAAGTATAATACCTAGTGTAAGGGTCTGTTTTAAAATAGTACGTATATTGTATTTTGATGCTACCATTTTTATTTTCCTACTTAGTTTAGAGTCAGGTATAACCATTACCCTCCGGTCATCTTTTAATTTATTTGACTTCACGTACTTCCAGTCATGATTAAATTTACTTATAACGCTCATTATAGTTGCTTCAATTAACTTTAGAGGATACCCATTAGCACTGAATATTTCTCGCAGTCTCCCTAATTCAATCTCTCTATGTTTTTTATCTGTTAATCTTAAGCTTCTTATTATCATCGATTTTAAGATACCGATTTTCATTCTATATGGATGATTTGAATCGATGATATGATGAGTGAAAACAATTGCGCATCTAACAATCCAAAACACTCAAGTGAGAGCAGCATTACTGCTTTTCACAATATTGTACTTTCAGCGAGGCTTGGTCCCCATCACTCACATCCCAATCGTACTTTAAAGACAATCAAGCAAGGCGTTAACGCGTCAAGAAGAACAACTGGCCGTGTATTGCAAAACTCATCCAATCAAGGTTGCGTACTTGAGATAGGCACCAATCGCACAACTTAGCAAAACTACTGCCAATCGCACACGCTAACACGTTTCGACCTTCTCCGGTCAATGATCAGAGCACGACGGCAAACTGATTAACGAAGAAAAAAACTACAATTCGTGTATTAGTCTAGCATATATTGTAATTGACAGAAAATGTAGGCTTCACAATTTATATGCAGTCACAAGCATTAAGCTTTTGAGCACGTTTATAAATCATATAATGGGGCTCTTATTGATTGTGTGATTTGTGATAAAAATCATTATGTTCCAGCTAGCGGAGTTAAGACAAGCAACAATCCATGTTTTCAACAATTTGTACATTAAGGATATATGCTAATAATAACAGGTTCTAACACATTCAAACCGTCTTTTGTCACCATCGAAGCACGACAGAAAGTGTCTAATATGAATGAAATCAGAAAAATTTATCTCTCTCTCTCTCTCTCTCTCTCGCGTGTGCGTGTGTATGCATTTAACGATGATTTAAATCAAGTTTGAAGACTTCAATTTATCACGAATTCCTGTTTTTAGCCAGTTTAACCATAGGGAATATAATCAAATTTTAAAATGCGCAAGGAGTTGACAAGCTTATTGCAGTCTGACCAACGTCAGTCAGTGAGACATAGTGCTGTCATGATGACCAAAGAGGTTTGAAGCGTATCAGTACACGCGACTGACGAAATTCTTGCTGTTGCTGGGAAGGTTTTAAACTACGTTTGTTGTTTATTTCGAGCTAGCAAACCTTATTTTAAGCATTAGTTAAATGACCACTATTAATTATTCCCTACGAAAAAAAAACACCAGCATATTTTATACCAACCTGTTTGGTACTAACGTTAGCGGAGTTCAGATAATGTCAATTAAAATATGCATCAGAAAAATCCTGTAAGTACACAATTTAAGGAAAGATAAGTGATCGCATTCTGTGATCTCTAAAATTCCATTTGGCAATTTGGCCGTTAAGACAACATCTTTCGACTTCATTCATAGGGAACTTCTGAAAGCATGTGTATCCATTGTGAGCAGAGAGGCGAGAAGCCACATTTGTTACAATAGTGGTAGTGCCACTAATCGCCTTCCGCTTAGCATTTATTAGAGCTCAAGCATGAAAGCACACCGCTGATTGCAGCCATTAGCGGAATCAGACAGATAAACATTTTAAATTTTTTGAATGGTTGCGCAGTGCGAGTTTCAAATGTTGAATTTCCGTAATTTGCGTTCGCGGGTTGTCGCTTCGCATTTTTAGTTTCGCAAAGACCCGATCGATCCCAATTTCCAAGTAAGCATGGAGTTTGTCTTCTTTTTGGCTGGGTGTGGATTCGTCCCTTTCTACCGTAGGCTTCAACATCGCCCATACTAACAGCTGGAATTGATTAGATGCCTGATGATGGAACGGGAGATCATCATCATCATCATCATGTCCAGCCATATAAAAGTCAAAAGTGACTAATGTTTCACTGCCATATAACCATAAGGAGTGTGAGAGAGAGAGAGAGAGAGAGAGAGAGAGTTATGAACAAGTTAGCATTCTGGCAAGGCAACATCGGGAAATGCCTTTCCGATACGTAGCCAGTTAAAGGAGATTGGATCGTACCTCATTTCCAGTGGTTAGTATGAACGATGTTCAAGCCTTCGGAAGAAATAGACGAATCCACACCCAGCCAATAAGAAGACAAACTCGATGCGTACTTTTAAATGGGGACGAATCAAACATTTTAAATGTTAATTTGGGATGACGGCTTTCTACTTCTAGTAAGGGCATGTTTCATAAAAGCGTTGTTGACACCATTGGCTAGAGTTCATTGGTCTGAACCAAAACATATATTTTTGAAACTTGTAATTTTATTTGATTCATGTATTGTACTGCTTTTTGTTCAACGTTAAGCGTCTCATACTATGCAGAGTCCTGATTCCGAATCCCAACACGTTGCCGTTCAATTTTGCAGACTCACCGTGGGCAGCTGTTGATTATTGTCAAGTGAATGTAAGTCTATTTCTTTTAGATTATGAATGATTGCACGGTTTTGTAGACATTCTTTGGTGAGACGGTTACGTTTTTATGTTGGAGTTTGCGGCTTTGAGAAACGGACTCACACTCAGCAGTCAGAACGAATACTGTGCGAATGTACTAGTTGTGTATTCTTTTTTTGCGCAGAACTCATTTATATTTAATAATCTATTAGGTATTGTGTAACTAGTAACAATTAAATAGTTAAACAGTGCGCGTAGGATGGCTCAGTGGTTAGAGCATCAGATCCCAAAGCAGACGTGCCTAGGTTCGAGCCTTGTCCACGGCAAATACTGGACAGTACGTGATGAGTTTTCAATAAGGACGAAACCGGTCTACGGAATGAATTGCCTTTTCTACACTATACAATTCTTAGTTTATACTGAACTCACTACATATATTATACACAGAGCCTGCAAGTTGTACCAAAACTATGGTTTCTGAATCGCCACATGGTATCGAAACAATGGATTTCAAGGCATGTTAAATGTCACAAAGACTTAAGTATCACAACTATTTCTGAACAATTTTTACTCCGATCAATCCATAAACTCCGGCCTTGATTGATATCAGTTATCACATTTCGTCGTCATCTTGACATCATTCAATTAAATATATAACGGTTAGATACTGTTTGTTGCGAGGAACTAATATATATGCAAGTTTGTATTAGGTGTTGCGAACCTAGTAACAAACTAGTTCAGTTGTGACCAGAAGGATAAACCAAAGACAGCATGAACGGAAAGTATAATCTCATTCACATTCGTTTCCTGCTTACTGACGACTCATCAGCAGGAGCTGGTATTAAGTCCTATGTCTACTGTACCTTTTTCCGAAGAATGTTGAATCTTTATGCGATGCCATTTCCTATTCGTATGTATATTTATGCATTCGTATAGTACACTTAATGTGGCTTTCGGCAATGCGACTTCGAAGACAACTTACCAAATTTAAAAATAGGTGTCGAACCTTTAAATAGTAACAACACAATTGTTCTGGCTAAATTTAACCAGAATTTAGAATTACGACTTCTGAACACCTGTTACTCTAGCCAATCCTCATACTCTGGCATCGATCGGCATCAATTATCACATTTTGTGGTAGCCATGACGTCATTATATAAAAAATATAATTTTTCTTTAATATAAATCCATTTTGAAGCTTCACGAATAACTGCTGAGTTTGCAGCCGTATTTTTAAACGATTGTGATTTAAGTTGTAGTTTGCCGATTAGGGGTGCGAGCTCGAATTCAACAATCAGAGCGAATAATCTACGAAGAAGTCGGTTGCACTCCGGTGCTGTCGTAAGCTGGCTCCCTAATTCGCGATATCATTATACGATATACCGCGGCATGGATAGGCAAACGTCTTCAGCAAGAGTGCAGTGTAGACGATCTATTAAAAGCGACAAGTTAATGACGCATTGTGTGCACACGCCATAATGGAAGCCGTCGCTTGAGCGGCATGGATATCCGATAATGGATATGTTCACGTACACATCTTAGCCAACGTAGATGGCCTAACAGAAAAGAGCACGCAAATTTAATGTTCTTTCACTATTTTCTGTTGTATTCGAATTTTTCAACTTTCAGCTGGTTGAGAATGGTGATCATGGAAGGTCGAAACGCGTCAGTACGTGCGAATGTCAGTATTTGTGCTATGTTGTTTGACAGGACAAATACAGCGGCATTGGTCATTATTTTAACCTCTCAAACTTGATTTAAAATATTGTTATCATCACCTGCGCAATCATTCATTGTTTAGCTTTATAACTTATACACACGTGGCGGAAGCTGCAGAGAGTTAATGTTCATGACTGCATAGAAATTGTACAGCCGACATTTCCAGTAAAGTACAATGTAAGCGAGACTACTAGAGGCGTGAGCCGCATATCTAATTCAGCTTTACTCATATACTTATTTCGGTTTAATTCCTGCGGGTAAGGTTTCCGTCGTACTATGATGATGATTATGGATGGTTGAAACATATCAGTTTGTGCGGCTGGATGAATAAATGGAACTGGTGTTTATATGAAGTAT
>JAQBSW010004461.1:0-7500 GCA_029291075.1 Eudiplozoon nipponicum | reverse complement strand
TCAACGCGAAAGTGATCTGGACAGATATAGTTTTGCCTTTCTTCTATCCAGTGTTACAGCGAAAGCCTTGATTAATGGGAGAGATGCTAAATCTCGTCTAACGTATGCTAGGTTCCGTGTAGCAGCCTAATTCTCAGAGTCAAACGTGTACGCACTCTTAAATACTGTTTGTTGCAAAGAACTAATATATATGCAAGTATGTATTAGGTGTTGCGAACCTAGTAACAAATTAGTTCAGTTGTGACCAGAAGGATAAACCAAAGGCAGCATGAACGGAAAGTATAATCTCATGCACATTCGTTCGTGCTTACTGGCGACTCATCAGTAGGAGCCGGTATTACGCCCTTTAACCACTATATATTTGGTAGAAGAATGTGGAATAATAGGACGGTATTCCATTCTTTGACCATATATAGTGGTTAAAGAGCATAGTCAACTCCTACTGATCGCCAGTAAGCACCGAAACGAGCATGAAATTACTTTCGTTCATCTGCCTTTGGTTATCCTCTGAAATACTATTGACCACTAGGTTCGCAACACCTAATACATACTTGTACGCACTCTCACTTTATTGTTTAGCTATTGAAAATTGCTTAGATTTGAACTCTGGCTACGGGCGGCATTCTGACATTCTACCGATTGCCGGAGATTTTAATTGCAAAAAAGATAAGGAATATGCGGGGAATATAGTTGTAGAAAGATGGAACCTGGATGAAAACAACTGTAGCAACGGTATCTGGCGCTCCGATCTAGTCATTGCTCATACCCGGTCGTGTTGGAATCAGTTGGTCTGCACCACTCGTGGAACCTTGACACAAGATGTAGCGATTTAGCCCATATAAAAGAACGTTAACATGTCATATTAAGCGGATCGGTCACATTCTGGTTATTCAGAAGTTGTTTATCTCTTTCTACAGCATGAAAGCAAATTACAGATGCTCTGCAATAAGTGTATCTCACTACCGCCTTCTTGTAGTCAAAATCCAGTTGAAATTTCGCTCCATGTGATTGCTCATGTTGCATACGAATATCCGTACACTGAAAGCGGATACCAATGTGCTTAATTGCCACGGAGACCACATGTAGCTACTGCCGATAATGTACCGAGGGGCATTTAGAGCCAGAAGAAAATAAAGGGCGACCCGCCGCAGATCGTCTAATAATGATAAAACCCGAGAAATTGTTTTCTATCCATGCTTATATCAAAGCTTTTCAACACGCAGCATCTACTGTAAAATTAACACGAGATTGCACCATGACTCGTAAGTCGTGCGCCCCGCCGCAGATGACGATCAATACTGTCACAGCGTTGTAAACTTGTTGGAAGCGACGTCGAAGCTTAACAACCTATGCGAAATTTAAACTCAGATCAGGTGTATTAACGATGTTCATTTTTCCAACGTTGTATAGGCGCCTCCAGTCTCTCACATGTTACTCTTCAAGTACTTCCAGGATCCCTTCGATATGCTACTTAATGGAACTTGGATGGTCAGCGATGAAAAAAGCCCTCTAGCTTATTAAAAGATGGACATCTCAACTCCTACTGTTGATGAATTTACGGAGACTCGGTGCCTCATGAGGGTCTGCAAAGCCACCAAAAACTGGTGTTCATTCTTAACTTTTCAACATCGTTCAAATAAATGTTCCGAAGCATTTGAACGAACTTTGTCCTCCATCGGGAGGGCGAATGCATTCCAAATAATAGGAAGGGGACTAATTTTTTACCTATCCACAAACAGATGACGTTAGCTCTCTATCCTACTATCGTAGAATCAGCTCGCTTTTTTCTGCTTCAACAGTGACCACTGTCATATCCTCAGATAGATTTGTGGTGAGCGATAGACGCGAAATAGGCCAACCAAGGCATTCTTCGTAAGTAAACGTTATGCGGTGTCCAAATTCATGTGCCGCCGTTATCGGCAGCCCACCATCGTTTATTTTCTAAAGTTTTCACCCACTCGATTCTGCATCATGCATGATGTTATGGCAGGCTATGCAGAAAGACTGTGTCGCGAATATAATTGTTGAATTACTTGAAGTTTGCTAGAAAGGGGTTTTCTAAATATTTTGGATAGGCTCCGACGTTCGACAAGGATGTGCCATTGCTCCCACCTTGTCTAATTATGCTGCTGACGCCATCTTTACTAAGATCAGTACGAGTTTTCCGTGAGTGAAAATCTGTAGTAACGTTCTAATTACCGATTTCGATGGCGCAAACGAAAATGAATATAAGAAATCTATTAACCAGCTGAAAATATGTCCACCTAGTTTGGTTTGAAACTAAACGCTTCCAAAAACAGCAGTTATGGCCAATTATTTTTCAGAGCTTTAGATCGTACGGAAAAGCTCCCATATGCCAATCAAATCGAATTCGAGTCCGTTTATAAATATATATATATATATATATTTATAATGTCCATGCCTTTTAATATTACACAATATATTTCTAATTAGGAAGAAAGAACACATTAATAACAAAGTGAATAAAGGCCATTTATTCCGTGAATACTAATCATCGCTATACAATCATACATCTCTACTATACATTCGGGGTTTTAAATTTATTATGCTAGTGGTAACAAATCTGACTCGCTTTTACTTCTGTTTCTTGTTTTGGCTGGTTGGTGAGTGTGTATGCGTTTGTGTTTGTGTGTATGCGTGTTTTGCATGTCAAGGTCATTCTCGCAGTATTGCAAAGTGACGTCTGAGATCTGGTCATTATTGTTTTGATGGCTTGAGAATTAACCATTTGTGCGCATTGTTCACTGTTACATGTACGTGTGCTATTTTTCCCAGTGTAGTTGATCGTTTCACCTTGTTGCGCAAATTCCATGTGCAAAATTCTAATTCGCGCAACAAGGTGAAACGATCAACTAAACTGGGAAAAATAGCACTCGTACATGTAACAGTGAACCATGCACACAAATGGTTAATTCTCAAGCCATCAAAACAATAATGACCGGATCTCAGACATCACTTTGCAATACTGCGAGAATGACCTTTTCACATGCAAACACGCACACACACAAACACAAAAAGGCATACACGCTTACCAACCAACCAAAACTAGAAACAGAAGTAAAAGCGAGTCAGATTTGTAACCACTAGCATAATCAATTTCCTACTTAATATAGAGTCCGGTAATACCATGACCTTCCGCTCTTCCTTATCCTTATCCGCTTTTGTGTATCTCAAACTAGGATTAAATTTCTTCACCATGTCCCTCATTGTTGTATCTATTAAATGAGGAGGGTAACCATTAGTCTTAAATATATCGCGTAGTCTGTCTAATTCTAACTTCCTATGCTTTATATCTGTTAACTTGAGACTTCTTAATGTTAATGACTTTAAGATCCCGACTTTCATACGAAACGGGTGATTGGACTTGAAATTAAGAAGGATTCCTGAATAAGTATCCTTCCTATAAATATCTCTTCCCAATTTCAGACCATTTCTAATTAATTTGACATCTAAAAATGGTAATTCACCCGACGATTCCCTTTCTAAGGTAAATTGTAGTTCGCTCATTCGATTAGCTAAATTTAAGAAATTTACCAATTTATTGTCACCATGGTTCCAGATCAGTAATATATCATCCAAGAAACGTAGGTACAGTTTTGGTTTCAATGGAGTCTTATCCAACAGATTATTTTCCAAATAATGCATAAAGATATTGGCTATTGGGACCGATAAAGGTTGTCCCATTGGAACGCCTCTAATTTGTTTATAAAATTCCTTACGAAATTTAAAATAAGTGGAGGACATACAAATACACATCATCTCCATGACGTGTCCTAACGTCATTTTGCTTCCTTCTAATATTAGTGGGTGATCAACTAGGAAACGTCTAAAACAATCCAGAGCCTCAGGTACCGGTATATTTGTGTACATAGATACTACATCTAAGCTTACTAATCTATCCTTTTCATCTAGTACATATTTATCAATAATTTCAACCAAATGATATGAGTTAAGCAAGGTATGTTCTAAGAAATAGGAATATTTTCTTATTCTATGGCACAAAACTTTGAAATTTTATATGTTGGGGAGTGTTGTACATTCACTATAATTCTTAAAGGATTACCCGGCTTATGCACTTTAACTAAACCATAAACTCTGGGTGCAACCGTATCTCTTTGAATGAGAGTGTTACCATGCGTCGAATCCAATTCTTCATTAGCAATCATTTTATTGATTAATAATTTTACTTGCCCTTGTAACTTATCAGTAGGGTCTTTTGTTATTTTATTGTATACTTCAGCATTACTTAACTGTTCTATCATTTTATTGTTATAATCAGATTGATTCATCAGAACTGTAGCTCCTCCTTTATCCGCCTTAAGACATATAACATTATTTGATACTAAATCTTTTCTGAGACGTTTAATTTCATAATTAGGCTTAACTTTATCCTCTTTGTGTGTTAAAACCAATGAGGCAACGTCTAATTCAAATTTCACCTTATCATTATCCGAAAGAAGCTTTGCCGTTTTGACAGCCTCAGTAATTAATTCGTTTCTAACCGATCTTTCATTAGGAATAGCCATGTTTAAACCACGGTTAAGTAGTTCAACTTGATCCTTCTTAAGATTTAATGTTGATAGATTTACTATTCTATTAGTCCCGATTAAATTATCACTTTCTTGGGGTCTATAAATTCCCAAGTCAGCTAATTTTTTATCGTGTCTAATTCTTACTTTTTTTATTTCTCTATTACGGGCTTTATCACTGAAATCCTCAATGCATTTAAAATCATCTGCGTGCAAAAGAGAAGTTAACATCGATCTTAGTTTAGTTTTTTTCTGAATAAGTATAATCTTACGTTTAACTAAATCACGAATCAAAGTTTTTATAATATTTATACAAAGGTCATGCTTAAGAGACATGCCATAAGCATTTAGCTTAAAATTTAGTTTAAAACGAAAACATTTAGGAATAACATCATGTTTTAAACAAATACTTAAAAAGGAAATATTTGACAATTGCCTCACGATTTGTTGTTTCATTAGCGTATATTTATTATACCATTTAACGGCATTTCTGTTATAGTTCCATGTTAAATGTTTCTTGAAGGAGTTGCATTGATGCGCACCTGGAATAATTGTAATTACCTGATCTGCGTTTTGACTAACGCAGCTTTCATTGTTCCAGTAATTTTCTTTCATCAATATATTTCGGCCAAGCTTACCGTAGGCCTTCATCAGTTGCATTTCACGAAACAAATGAAGCAAGTGTGTTATTTCCTCTAGTCATAATATTTATATACCTCAGACTGACCTTTCATTAGATATTCGCGTGTCACATATGTGTGTGTGTGCATTTTCATAACCGTTGTTTTCATCTAACTAATTTCGACCAGAGTGGCTGAATAATAATTTATCAATTGCATGCAATAACTATTCGTTTTTTTAACACACTCAATGTAAATGACGTAACTGAGATGGGGGAGACCCATAATTCAGAAACACTCGTCATAAAAACATGCCATGAGTGATTAAACCAGAAGTCCGAAAGACTAATGCACATGTTAAATTACAATTCAAACCACTAGGTTGTACTCAAGATAGAGAAGTTAATAACAGTTATTGGCGCACGCCACGCATGTCCATGTGTATGTGTATGCATAACTAAAAAACTTGGTTAAATTATTTTATTTTGATACACATGTACGTACATCTAAATGAAACTGCAGTCAATAGACATTAATTTACCCTTTGCACGCGTCAGACAAATTATTACTTATAACTATTGTATTATTAGAATATTTCCAATGGGTAGGGTGGGGGTGTAAAACAGAAAATTAAGGTTGAAATCACTATTTGTTTTAAAATCAAATGAATAGTTAGAGATGAAATTTTGAAGACTATATTCATAATAATTGTTTATTCATTTGTTGAATAAAAGCCCACTAATTAGTCAATCTTAATCTGATGTTCTTAATCTTTTACTGGAGCTAGCTTCAGTTACCAATTCATGCAATCGCCTTTTTCTTCCACTAGCTAGTGCAGTATTCCAAATCGGACCTAAAGATTTTTCAACAGCTGTTTCATTCATAATATTATCTCTAGATTTAATTTCTATAGATTCCCTAATCAATCTCGTCATCCTATTACGACTACATATTGCTATGCGTTTGCATTCCTCCCAGTCGATAGTATGCCCAGTCTCCACTACATGACGAGCAAGATCAGATTTAGCAATATGTCCATATTTACACGCAGTTTTATGTTCACCTCTTCTTACTTTGATTGGACGCATGGTTTCACCAACATACTTGAGACTGCAATCATTGCATGGGATCTCATACACTCCTGAAGTGTCTAAGGGTTCAATCTTTTCTTTTTGGTTAGGGAGTATAGTGCCTAGTGTAAGGGGCTGTTTTAAAACGGTCCTTATATTGTATTTTAAAGCTATTGATTTCACTTTCCTACTTAATATAGAGTCCGGTAATACCATGACCTTCCGCTCTTCCTTATCCTTATCCGCTTTTGTGTATCTCAAACTAGGATTAAATTTCTTCACCATGTCCCTCATTGTTGTATCTATTAAATGAGGAGGGTAACCATTAGTCTTAAATATATCGCGTAGTCTGTCTAATTCTAACTTCCTATGCTTTATATCTGTTAACTTGAGACTTCTTAATGTTAATGACGTTAAGATCCCGACTTTCATACGAAACGGGTGATTGGACTTGAAATTAAGAAGGATTCCTGAATAAGTATCCTTCCTATAAATATCTCTTCCCAATTTCAGACCATTTCTAATTAATTTGACATCTAAAAATGGTAATTCACCCGACGATTCCCTTTCTAAGGTAAATTGTAGTTCGCTCATTCGATTAGCTAATTTTAAGAAATTTACCAATTTATTGTCACCATGGTTCCAGATCAGTAATATATCATCCAAGAAACGTAGGTACAGTTTTGGTTTCAATGGAGTCTTATCCAACAGATTATTTTCCAAATAATGCATAAAGATATTGGCTATTGGGACCGATAAAGGTTGTCCCATTGGAACGCCTCTAATTTGTTTATAAAATTCCTTACGAAATTTAAAATAAGTGGAGGACATACAAATACACATCATCTCCATGACGTGTCCTAACGTCATTTTGCTTCCTTCTAATATTAGTGGGTGATCAACTAGAAAACGTCTAAAACAATCCAGAGCCTCAGGTACCGGTATATTTGTGTACATAGATACTACATCTAAGCTTACTAATCTATCCTTTTCATCTAGTACATATTTATCAATAATTTCAACCAAATGATATGAGTTAAGCAAGGTATGTTCTAAGAAATAGGAATATTTTCTTATTCTATGGCACAAAAACTTTGAAATTTTATATGTTGGGGAGTGTTGTACATTCACTATAATTTTTAAAGGATTACCCGGCTTATGCACTTTAACTAAACCATAAACTCTGGGTGCAACCGTATCTCTTTGAATGATCGGTTAGAAACGAATTAATTACTGAGGCTGTCAAAACGGCAAAGCTTC